>APFE031525644.1:9032-86429 GCA_000404065.3 Pinus taeda | reverse complement strand
TATGCCAAAAGTTATTAAAGAAAATAAAAGATTGCCTGGGCTGCCTAAAAGAACCTGCAAAAAGCACTGATCAGTTTATAAAGACAAAGATATAAACAACAGAAACATAAAGCAAAACATATTATGTACAAACTAATGACAAAACAAAAGCATAATGAAACTAAACAAATACTTTACAGGGCTTCAATATGCAGGGGCCCTCTACCACTTCAGCCAATCAAATGATCACAAGACTATCTTCAGAAAGGTCTACTCATGTATTCAAATCAGCAACATATAAAACAGTGGGGTGATATAACCAGCAGCGTGCGGAAATTACATAATAGTTCAGAAATTCTATGAATCCAAAAAGTCCCTTTACAGCGTTTGAAAACGCGTTATTTATAATGTAAAATTCCTACAGTTGACTAATCAACTACTTAGGCTATTAACTGTGTGCCATAGACACGTAGATCTCATGAGCCGAGATCTAGTGTAACTGTCGTTATGCTTCTTAAATCCTGGAGTGGTTGGCTGTTAGATTCGTTGTTCAAGAACGATCCTCAGGTGCACTGGAGCCTCTGTGAGCTGGGAACTAGGCCACGTATCATTCACGTGCCTTTAACAGTAACGTGCTACCGCTGGACTCTTTGGTTGGCAACGTCTTTGACTTTGGTTGACCGCGGCTTCAAAATGATGATTTGGCCGGTTCAAAGGGACACGATCCATGTACATGCCATCTAGAGCTTGCCCATATAGCTCGTTCCTTCAGAAGACACCTGGAGCATAGCCTTTAACAAAATGGTTGCGAAATCCTTTGCGGGCTGCGGAAACCTGTGCTGGCTGCAGAAATTGACAAGTTTCCGCAGCTGCATGAACAAAAGACTAAACCAAACAACATACATCAGTATAGTTAGAAAACCATATAAACAGTCCTTTTTAAACTATAATGCAATGATTCAACCACTGGATGAGTGAAGTGAGTGGAGTATGAGGGTTAAGAGGGTGTGTAGGAAGGTGCAAGGTTGAGGCTCAATAGAAACCAAAAAGAAAAATATTACATTCAAAAAGGAAAAAAGGGACAACGTCCAAGTGAGATTCAATCTAAGTGAATATCTTTTTGAAATTTGAAAATTCATATAGATTGGACAATGAATCATTTTTGGTTAACATATAACCCTGTCGAGGCTATGAATGCCTACTGGCAACAAAGGCTCTATCTGTGATGAATGAATAAACACTAAAAAACTAATTTGCAAAAGACACCTGCTATATTACTTTAAACCTTATTATTGGCTGATGCGAACGTTTATACTTCTATCATTACAAGGGTAAAGTAATTAAGTAAATAAGATGAGAAAATAATGATGATTACAAAGAAATGTTGTTTACCTTATAACTCATGTAATCATTATTCTTATAACTCTAATTACTTTGAAAGTTTTTAGAAATTTTAGAAAACTACTCAAAGATAACTGGTTCTCCCAAGTGAATAGCCAATTGTTGTACTACAAAACAAGCCCCCCATTTATAAAGAACAATAGCTAAGGTTAGAGTTATAAGTGGGGACCCTTTTAAATTTTTAGGCTTAGGATAATGATACATAAGTCTAAGAAAATACCTAGCAAAAACTTACAAAATGAACTAAGGATGAAATCCACATCACAAATCGCAAATCACACTTTTCCACATGACTATTTTAAAATACCTTCAGAAAATTGTGATATGCGATTAGGTATCCTACTACGATAATATCACCTTGTCATTTTGCAATCGCATTTTTCACTTCACATAGTTCGCAAGAAACTTAACCATGCCATTAGAATGACCATTAGCGATTTGCGAAATGTGATATTGCCACAATAGCATTTTGCTTGATGCATCTAGTAGTGCTATACTGTATCCCTTTAAAGACCACGATGCGTGATTAAGAGCGGTAAAACTTGTGGAATAATTACATTTTAAATACCAAAATCAAGGAGTTGAAAAGTTAATAAATATTTAGTGGCCTAAGGAAGGATAATAATTTTCCAGGTTATGGGTAGTTACAATCGATTATCTCATTAAACCTTTCTCACGATCCAAAGTCATTTCAGAGAAGCTTTCAGTCTTAATTACCTGATATCGTCTCAACTGATATATCTTCTCTATTTTAGGCAAGCAACAAAAGACATGTCACTAAGAAAGGTGATGCAGAAATAGAGCAAATAGACCATTGTTGAATTTGTGTTTGCAAAGATTGCTCCTATCTTCGTTGATATAGTTTGTGATGCTGCCAGAGGTGCAACAACTTGGGAAGTGCTTTATAATAGGCTAGAGGACGAGCATCCCAAAATCACTATTATGAGAGAAAGAATCGACTCAATAAGGCCTTCAGGTTTTCAATCTAGAGTTGCTTCTTGTTATTTCCTTGACAGGATAGGAGCAAGAGCTAAAATCCTTCCATACACATATATGATAAGGTGGGTGTTCGAAAACCTTATGATTGAGGATAGGCAGTTCAAGAATTCAAATATGGAGCTCATAGGGTTGTTCAGAGTAGAGGACTTGAAGAAGATGTACCACATACCTGACCCACAGGATATCTACGACAACACATTTGTGGCTAACTTCACAAAGAAGAACCCAGATTGCTTCAAGATAATTCAAGGTTGGAAAGTGTTGGACAACAAATTCAAATATGACAAATCAGGCATGTATGCTATAGCCTCTTTGGAAAACCCCTACAACTATGCAACAACCATGTTATGTAGATTGTATGGGCTACCCAATAATACATGTTTTCAATAGAATGGATTCCTCTGATTGATGCCTATGTTAATTCCCATATCATGAATTGGCCTTCCATCCTATCTGAAAACCTAGCCACCATCATTACCAAATATTAATAGAAGAAATCCTACTCTTTAGATAACCTCCCTCCCTTCTATTTTAGTGCCTATATTATGGATGCTATTTGTTTTTGCACAACATTTCCAACCATGGGTTGGAAATGGACCTTACAAGATCCTTACCCAATCCATCTCAGTCATAAAATAATATGGGAATTGCATTACATACCTCACTTCTATAAGATATTTCATGATGTTGTGTTGCCCTACATCAAATAATTTTCAATAAGAAAGCTCCTAGGTTTTCCTAGGAAGCCGCAACAGACCTACTTACTGTCAGCAAGTATTTCATTGAAGAATGGTTTACCTACATTAGGGTTTTTCGTAGCACAACCAATCCACACGTCCTTCCTTTATATGTTTCTGATAAGTTATTAGCAAGAGAGATTTCCTACCAGACTGTGGGAAGGGAACTGAATAAAGTTCTCAAAGATGGTAAGAAGTCATTATGGCCCACTTTCCCTGTCAAATGAGGTTCTTTTGCTTTAGTGAATTCTGTTCATGCTACTAAGGAATCAACACATTTGGAAGCCCTCAGGCTTCATACATTGCCTAAGAGGCAATTTGATCCAAACAAAGTGGCACATAATGTCACTACTGGAGTAAAAATCGAGACATACAATCATGAAGATAAATATTTTGAGGATTTGTTACAGTCAGCCGTATCCTTCGAAAAAGCATTCGAATGGGCAAAGGCAAACCTGAAACGTGAAGATTTTCAAAGATTTAAGGAATTAAGAGATGAGAGGCTCCTGGAGATCCCAATGCATATATTAAAGCCCGAGGATAAGTCTACACCAAGTGTCACTATTGATAGTGGAGGTCTTAGCTCTCAAGTAGACTCTTAGGTAAACATTGAGAAGACAACAAACACAGGGAAAACCCAAGATGAAGATAACACAGCTGAGTCTAGCAGGAAGTCAGCTGAGAAACAAGTGATGAGCACCCCAACTACAAAGATTAGTTCAGAGGTCAAGTGCAGTCGTTTGGAGCAGAAGTGGGATTAGTTTAATAAAAAATTACAAGGCAATTCCAAAGCCTCAAATACCCAAGAAATAGAGGAATCTAAAACTCCTCGGCATGTTCATAATGATATAGAGCCCAAGTCTATTGGTGAATAGTTCACACCTATGGAGGAATAAGAAACAACATCCCAACACTGAAATTATTCCTGCTCTTCCCACATCAAAAATTGTTTTGAAGGTAACAGAAATATCTCCACGTGATGCGTTCTCTAGCCCTTTCTAGAAGGCTGTAGTTAGAAGGTAGAGAAAAAGGAGAAAGGTAGATACACTCAAATTCCCACCTAGAAAAGAGATAATGGATGTTGTTTGGAAGGAAATTCATTTCAATCTGGTCGAGAACTTGACTAGACTATCACAGTTGAGGGGAGCATACACATCGGCCACTATGGACAAGGCTATTGAGGTATCTAATTTACTAAGGGAGAAAGAGGAGAGAATTACACAGCTCAAACAAGAGCTTGAGGCAGAGAAAGCAAGCACAAATAGGTAGACATGGAGGTCCTGAAAAGAAGCCATGAAGCCGATATATCGGCCAAAAACATACAACTCCAAGAAATGAAGCAATCCATGGAAGGATACAATGATGTTCCCATTACTGAGGAGTTCATTAAAGAAGCCTTGGAACTAAATTCCCTTCTCGTGAAACAACATGAGTATTTCTGCTAGAAGATGTCACACATTACTCCCTATCTAACTACTAGTGACCAGCTGACAGATAAGGCAATAAATCAGAGAGTGAAGTTTAATGATTTAAACACCAGAATCTCTGAGTTCATCAAATGGAAGGAAATAGAAGATGGAAGGAAATTAAATCTACCTGAGATTGAGGAAACTCATAAAGACATTCTCTTCACATATTGGGACTCGAGAATAAAACAAGCTGAGCTAATATTTGCAATGGCAGCCGAGTATCAAAGAATATCATTAAGGTAGTGAATCACATCCTGTTTTCCACCAATCTCATTAAAGAAGGCAATATGAAAGAAATGCCCGATTTAGCTGCTATGTATAAAGGCTGGAAAGAAAAGGTAGGAAGTCAAAGAGAGGCAATTATAAATGTGACCATGACCAACTCGGAGTCGTATTGCTAGTATCTTGTTAAGCCACATAGCTAGATTATGACTATAAATTGTTCCATTCATATGACTCAAAGGATGTTGGCACTGCTCACCGATGCCATCTTCATAGGACAACTCAAGGCACATTTCAGGGCACCTCCTCAAATTCAACTGATGGCTGATATTTGCGATTTAAAGGACAACCTGGAAGATAGCAAGTTGTCCTCTTAGTTCTGTTTATTTAGCCTTTGTTTATTTTTGGAGTTAGTTACCTAGTTAGGAGGAAGGTTGTTTGAAACCTCCTCAAATTTTCTATAATCTATTTTTTCACATTTAGTTAGAATAGTATTTATACCCTTCTCATGCATTTAGAGAAGGGTCTAGAATTTTATCAAAAACATCTGCAAAGAATGCACTATTGTAAATTTGTGAATGCTTTGGTGATATTATGGAACATGATCATTTATTTTAGATATCATACTACTTTCCTTTGTTGATGCACTTTTGTATTCTCGGGAGACAATTTGATTTTAAGAAAGAAGTTGGTGTATTTCATTTGTCAAATGATTAGGAATTCACACATATGGTACTATTATCATGTATGCTTGATTCTGTTTACATTTAATTAGTAGCAAAACTTTACTTTCATGAATTATATGTGAGATTCATTTTTTCTCTTAAAGCGTTAATTGCACTTCTGTATGATGCCTAGCTGAAATTGTGATCTATAGATATAACTCATCATATATGTGATATATTTTATAAATTACTTCGACTAACTATATAGTCAAAGGAATTATATCTAATGTTATCATCTCTGTTTAGTTGTGTTCAATCTTTATTATCACATGTTAAACAGATATCTTTGTAGATCGCATACCACTCAGGAATACCCAAGTTTATATTAGAATAAGTTAGTTAGAGAAATTGCATCATAGAATAGGTCACTTAAATTATCATTATTCTATTTCAAATATTCATGAACCACCTACTCTCATCTTAAAACCCACACTCGGAAACTGGTCCCATTATCTCAAATCGGAGCCACCACTTTAAATGGAAAGGGGGTTGTCTTAAGATCCGGACCGAGTGGTTATCCCCCATGTTTCGATAGCAAAATTCTGAGGCCACAACACTGATGTAGATGAATTTTTGGATGAGTTTGAAAGGGAAGTTCCTAAGAAGCATCACTTCCAAGAATTGGAGTTGGCGCTGCGTGCTACACCTGTAAGATGGTGGGGTATGCATAAAGACAATTTTGATGGATGGTGCAAATACAGAGGATTGATGAGGGTGTATTTTGGCCACCCAAAAGTATGATTGACAAATAAATATGATGGGAGGAGTGAACCACACGTTCACTTAGCAAAATGGACTGATTCTTATGGAGCAGAGCCACAACCAGAGTGGGTGCATTTGTTCTGTCACATTTTGGATGTAATACCAATGAATTGGTACTTGGAAATAGAGCTTGGCCATGACACTGATGAGTGGGACATTTTAAGACAGGGATTTGCGATGAGCTTCAGCTTAGAGGATGGATTCGAATGCATCAACGAAGCATTGCAGGAGGTCAAAGCAGTGATCTTTAGAATACTACAGGATCCCTTGGATTTGATTCAACTAGATTGGACCACCCAGCTGTACCATGCGCTAGAGTGTTACAATGTGATTGCTAAAGAAGAAGAGAAGGATCCAAGGAACATTAATATCCCAGAGGTAGAATACCACTGTGAAGTTGAGGGACCTCAAATAGAGAATCCAGATATCACCACACCACTAAAAACTAGACAAGTAAACATTGGAATAGTGGTGGAGCTGAAGTTTACAAAGATAGAGGACTATTGTGATGATGCTATGGTGGATAAGGTCACTTTGTTGCTCCACAGCTATTAGGTGTTGGAAATAATACTAAGAGGGGGGGTGAATCAGTATTATCAAATTCTTTTCAATATACCTTCCAGATTTATACTTCAATTTATTCTTTAGATATTGATCATTGGTTTGTATGTCAGTACCATATAATAATGAATAAGAACAAGAAAGACAAATAATCACACCAAGGAACACTAGATATAAGGTGGAAACCCAATGTGGGTGAAAACCACCTGCTGCAATATGTCTCTATCTTCTTTCAATTAGAAACTTCTTTTACAATGATTTTGTACTAATGCAGTCCTTTATCAGTACGCAGGCTGCAACCTGCAGAGAGCTACAACCCTCTCTCATTTTCCAGTCTCCCCTGGAAGGGAGCTACAACCCCCTTTGCGTTTTTTTACTTCTTTAAGGACCACGTTTCATGAATTTTCAAACTGGATCCATGGACATCAAATAATCAACAAGTACATATGAATCGACCAAACTCCTTATATAATCAACCAATGAATCACCAAATTTCTCAGAATGCTGTAAACAGAAAGGCAATACCAGTAAACTAAACCCAGAACTCTGCAGCAAATAGATAAAAGGCAGCCAACAAATACTTCAAGGAAAAGTCTGCAACTTGACCAATATAAACCTGTGGATATCTGCAACTCTTCTATGTCTAAACTGCGTAGATCCGCACCTGATCTTTCTTGTGCTCTGCGTACTTCTGCTTAGATACGCACCTGTACTTTCTGTCTGACAGTGTACCTCCACACTGTGTCTTCTTCTGTGCTGCGTACCTTGCACTTTGCCTTTTGATTCTCTATGTAGCCCACACACTGTACCCTCTTCTTCGCTGCATACCCCGCACTACGCCTTCTTCTGCACTGCGTATCCCCGCACTGCGATTTCTGCTGCACTGCGTACCCCCACACTTACGCCGTGGATCGCCTACAAACCTGTGATTAGGGCCAAATTAATAGTCCTCCAATGTGCCACAGTCAGTCAGATCCACAGAACTGTGCATGCGCCCGAGAGATCACGACTTATCAATAGATTTGCCTTAAGTTTTCTCCTTGATTTAGATCTAGCTTTAGAAACCAATCACCCAAAATTTCAAATCTTAAAATATTCAAATTTCACAAGTGTCTGGCCAAGAGATCTCCTTTCCTTTTTATAGGCAAGCCTTTCACAATACCACGGTCCAAAACCATAATAACACAATACCATGAACCCAATACCTTGGATCAATATTTGTAGATGCAAAGCACAGACCAAAACCATAAGATCAAATATGTTGGGCTAAATACCATGAACCATTCATAAATATTCCCATGTGCACACGCTTTTCTGCATCGGAGTGAGTGAAACTGAGGTCCGCACCTTCTGAACGGAGAACCTACGTGTATGTCCGCACTCCTTGGTCGGCATACCTACGGGTCCGCAACTTCTTCTAGGATTACCTACGGGTATCTTATTTTCCATGATTTTGAGTGCCTGAGCTGAGATCTGCCACTAGAGTGAGTTGCCATCAAGTACAACACCTGTACCATAGAGCCAAACCAGAATCATAATGCCAACATTAGGATATGTTTCCCACTAATTTTTCGGACTTAAAAAGCATCATAGGAGACTTGGGAGTGATGAAAATAACGTTAAAACTAGATATGAAGCCTGTTACGAAGAGTTCATATCACCTTAATCCAAAGTTTAAAGAAAATTTTTGCCTGGAGTTGGACAAGATGCTTGCAGTAGGTATTATTGAACCAATGGAGGAATTCGATTGAGTGAGTCTAATGGTAGTTCAGGAAAAGAAGCAGATGGATGAGATAAGGATTTGCGTAGATATCAGGACATTGAATGATGGTTGCGTTCATGATCCTTTTCCAACTATGTTCACGAATGAGGCATTCGATAATGTTGGCAGACAGGAAGCCTATTCGTTCGCTGATGGGTTCTCTAGATACCTTCAGATAAAGATCATGCTCGAAGACAGGTGCAAGGCAACCTTCATGACTGAGTGGGTATGTTTTCAGTATACCGTAATGCCTTTTGGACTTAAGAATGCACCAACGATCTTTTTGCGCGTAGTCATTGCAGCATTCAAAGAGTTCATTCACAAGTTTTTGGAGGTATATTTCGATGATTAGATAGTATTTGGACTAGTTAAGCGCCATGTGGCTAGTTTGTAGTTGATTCTGGATACATGCCGGAGGTATCAAATCACGCTAAATGATGAGCACTAGTATTGCAACAAGGATGTTGCAACTCCTAGGCTACCATCTTTACTTATCAACCTGGGTTTCGTAGAAACTTGGAGGTGACAGTGCTGTATGCACAAGTAAAAGTGATGGTTCTGCGTGTTGTCACTATTGAGATGGTGTGAGACAATTGTGGTTCCACGAAAAACTTCTATAGAGTTAGAAGAAGCTTGATTTTTTGATGGAAGAAGGGAAAATCTACTCTAAGAGAGTTACTTTACTACAGTAATGAAAAAAAACATGTAATGCTAAACCACACCATACCCGAATTAACCATTTAAGAAGCTATGTTAAGCAGAATTGCTAAATTAACACTAAAAAAATACTACTATCTAAGTTGCAGAAGTAAAAAGCATCAAACCATACTAATGTGCAAGCAAAGAGACTAAACTAAATTTGTTTTCACTTTTTTGGTTTTTTAAGTCAAAATCAAGTATGCAAACTAATTGTTCTTGTGGATGTGATAGGTGGATGGAAGGTGTTTGAGGATGGCCAGAAGGTTTATGAAGTGGTTGGATGGTGTGGAGGGGTCCTAGGAGGCTTTTGTGACTTCCTAGAGGTTTCCCATCAATTTAGCCTCAAAACAGGCTGTTTCAGGAAAACCTACAGGATGTACTAGAAACCTATAGGATGATCCTGTAGGAATTACAAGAAACCTATAAGATATAGCTGAGGGATAATTGGGAGTTGTTGATGGTGTAAGCTTAGGAAAGGTGTGTGATGGGTGGAATGGAGTGTTAGAAGGTATAGAAGCACTCATGCATTAATATCAAAGATAAGAGATGGCTAGATTCACTTAACGTATTGAGGAGAATTTCAATGAAAAATGATGAAAAAATAGTGAGGGTGATGGTGAAACAAGGGGTGGCTAGGGTGAATGAAGTGGAAGGTGGCTATTGGTTATGAAGTCTTGGTCTCCTCCTAAAGTACCTGCTCTGCTTAAAAAATGTGTGTCTTCCAAGAACTATGCAAGAAGATACATTTTCATAAACTAGAAAAGCATGAATCAATTGCCTATATTATGCATGAAGAAAGTTACTGAAGGGAATGAAAGCATGAGTGAGATATTATTGTAGAAATGGAGATGGAAAAATATGACAATGAAATCTACCTTGCAACATGAACCAAATACTGAGTTAATCATAAAAAACTCCAAAGATCATACAAGAACTAAAAATCTGTGTTTTTGGGGCTGGTAAAGGGTCCCTTCCTCAAGTCATGGTCCCAGAGGGAGGAAGTGAGGCTGAGACACCTGTTGAAAACCTTGTTGTGATCCTTTTTCTCCTTTCTAACTTGCTACTTTAAGGAAGGCACAAATGGAAGAAAACTATCACACAACCAATCTAATCTACATTGTTGTAATGGAAATGCATCTACTAAGAAAATGAACAATTAAGCTATGAATCTACAATATCATACATGTACAATAAAGAGGAACCTTGGCTAATAGGGTTGGGCACTAACCCAAGAGCTTCAGCCCTCTAAGTTAACTCAGTGTTGGCTTAAAGCAAAACTCATTCTTATTACCAAAACAACATATTACATCAAAAAAACCATCACAAGTCTTGCAGCTCGAAAATAGAGTAGAGTTTTACAATCAAAATCAAAATCCTACTGAGTTACTAGGCCTTTCTACTTATACATCTAAAGTATCCAATGACTTAAAATTATGGAGGCTTAGCTCCCAAAATCGAGATAAATTGGTGCTTTGTCTTTCACTTGCTCGGCTGCCTTCTAGTCCTCATGATTTGGTTGTTTGCACTCCGAGTTGATGGAGGAATATTTGAATGGAGGGGTAGTAAACAAGGAGGATTTAGCTCCTATAATCCCTCTCCCTTGTCTCATTGGAGTTTTGACCTTGGTCTTTTCCAAAATTCCTTGCTTTTCGCCTTTAATCCTACATTAAATTCATATTAGACCAAAAAACAAAATATCCAACTCTAACTCATCTCATAAACAAAATATAATAAAAGGTATGCAATAAGTTATGAGAATATTTGGTTTGACTAAGTTATGAGGTGAATTAAGGCCCATATAATTACCCAATGATGAGGCTCACCATCACCCCCTACTGAAAGTGTTTCTCATCCTCTGAGCAACTAAGTAAATATCCATATCCTTCATGGCTCTGGTAGCCTCTCTGATATCCCATGCCTCTATTGTTGTCTCCTCTTCTTGTTCATAGAAGCCTGCTTTCTTTCTACCTCTTCCCATTGCCTCTTTTCTTCTTCTTCTTTTCTCCCTTCTAGCATCCCTAAGAGTAGTGGTGGGTTGAGTTTTAGGCCTATCCAATTGATCTTCAACCTTTGCATGGATTTCTTATACATATATGTCCTATTGAGTGCCTCTCTTAACCTTTGAGGTGAGTGATATTCTCTTATCTTTAAGTTGTATGACCATGTGTTCCATCACCTTAGGAAAGCATGTATAATATCATCTCCTAGCAACCTAAACATGTCCTAAAAATGTGAAATTGCTTGCTCTTGGGTAGCAAGATATTTAGGTGCCAACTGAGGATCATTTGCAATCAAATTATGGGTATTGATGAGGGCCACGGGATTTGATTGTTCAACTCTGATCAAAAGAGGTTCAGTTTGTTGTCTTGCCAGTATCCTTTTCATATCTGCATCTCTTGACTCCTCATGGTTCATCCATGATGCCAAATCCATTAATTATAGATCTCCTAGCTTGGCATTGGGGTCCCAAACATCCATGTCTATGAGGGCCACGTTGTGCAAATAAAATTCAGCCATTTTGGCCCTACCCTCTAGTGTACTTTGATCACAAAGTTCAATAAAATTCCTGTAGTCTTGAAATGGCATGGTTCCCCTTTGTGCTAGTGTCTTAATCTGAAACTGCAACCATTTTTCTTTGAGGCAGAGAGCATAGGATTTAGCTGGCATCCTACATTGGATTACCTCCAAGGAGAGGTTGGATTTCCTATATTCTTCTTCTTGTAGATCTTCATCATCTCTATCAATTTCCTCCTCTGTTTCTTCATCATCCTCCTTATCTTCTCCCTCTTTTTCTTCATCTTCATCCTATTCCTCTGTGTTAGTTCCTTCTTCATCCATCTCATCCTCATCTCCTTCGGTATCTCCGTCTTCCTGTTTTACTTCCTCTTCACTGGTAGTAGGACTAACATCATAAGTGAGAGCTTTGATGTCATCCTCTGCTGGCATGTCTCTGAAAGCTGACCATGTTATAAGGGTTATAAGGTTTTGGAGGGCATCTTAAATGAGGATCCTAATCAACCCATGGTGTTCTAATTGTTGGGAATTTCCCTCCTTCACTTTGATGCTTGAGTCTATGAGTCATTGAAGCAAGAAATATGGTATTTGAGCCTCTGGTGAGGGGGTGTTTCTACTCCAAATCTTAATTCTTCAAGGATCCTAAAATGATAGCCATAGACAACACTATATGTACCCTCACATGAGATGTATTTAATTAGTTGGTAGCTTACCTCCAGGGAAAATTTTAAGAACCCCGCCTAAATTTATATGTATTATAAATGGGCAAATCTCCATGGTATATAGGAAAAATGGAAGGCAATTTTATCAATAATATAATATGTATATATAATTGTTTGGTGAATCTCTCACTAGGCATGCCAGATATTTTACTCAATTATAAAATCTTGTAAGATCTTGGCGAGTCTTTCACTAAAAAATAAAACTTTGTAAAGTCCTAGTGAATCTTAGCATTGTGAACTCTTAGAGATTTTTTTGAAAAAGTACAAAACCGTATATGACAAGAGCCACATGGTGGCAATATCACTGTTTTTTTTCACATTTCCACAACATGAAACTTGTTTATAAAATTATAAAAAAGCCGACCAAGTCCCTTATAATATGCAGGTAAGCATATAATAGAGTCTGATACCTCTACTATGCTTGTCTTCATTCAAGTGTCACAGCTGCTATACTTAACACTATGAATCACAACTCTCTCAGAACCAACTCTATAGTGTAATTAAAACCTTTGGAAATTGAATCTGACAACTCTATAAAAAGGATTAGTGAAATAGAAGCTTTTTTGAATGAGCCCACTAACTATCACTGCTAAACAATCAATATAGACTATGAAGTCTTCCATCTTGATCACAATCATGCTCACGATCAAGGGAGTGCGACCACCTGGTCTGACATAATGGCCATCATAGCTTCCAGTAATCAACAACCACCTTGTAAGGACATCCTAGCTCATGTCTCATGGATTTTATTCATCAATCTTAACTGATATAAATCTTATAAAGATAATATTAGAATCCTCTCCAAATTCACTGTTAATAAAAGGGTAAAGGTCCAAATGAAATTTTCTAGCTCAAGGCACTAGCCAATACCAACTTTGGTATTTGTGACCCCTTTGTGGGGATGCACCTATCCTGCCCCATTAGGTTTCTGCCTTGTAACATAGTTCAAGGATCACAAGACTTTCCAATATTCCTACTCTATTAGACACACTTTATATGCTATACGTAGTGAATGGAAAAGAAGCATTATAGAACACACAATTTCACAGAAGGAAGAAAAATCTTAGCCAGTGCAATATCAAAATCTTAACCATTGATTAATAAAGAATAACAAGTAGTGTAATGAATTGTTTTGAGTTATTTGTTTACAAGCTGTAAAGAATATAGTGGAATGGAAAATATTACTTAGGCAACCATTCAATATTTTCTACTAATATGTTTGTGCATGTACATATGAAATTAAGAGCATTGTTGAATACAAGGTTTCCTTTTCTCTTGCCTCCATTTTGACAAATCAGTGTGAAATCAATGTCACTTTGAATCTCCTTTCCTGTGTGGATGTTTTGAAAAATCATTGTGAAATCAAAGTCACTTTGAATTTCCTTTCCTGCGAGGGATCACATCCATAGTTGATTAGTAAAAGATAATCTACTATATATTATGTTCAAGAAACTGACTGCAATCTACAGTGGAAATGAGACCTCAATTCTTATTTTGAATTTGAATATCTCAGGACAACATAAGAGATACAAATGCATATGGCCTTAGTAGCTAGAAAACAATCACTCCATCATTACAGGACCACCTAGATTTTGGCACTAAATCTAAATAATGTCACTAGTTGCAGTGGTTATTTGCATTAACACCATGGAAAAACAACAACAATGTTTCAAAGCACACTTACTAGAAAAGTTGTAACGTTCCGAGAATATTTAATGATAGCATATGAACCTTGTAGCTATGGCGGGGAAATTAGGGAACCCAAATCTTGGAAGATATCTCATACCAAAACCGAGAAAAAAATAAAAAAGGGAAAAAATCAAAATCTATAAATCAAGCAATGAATTGTTTACAAATCAAATACAATTCCTTTAGCTAACAGTTAAATTGTGGTGATATATTTAAATATTTAGTAAGAGGGGAACTTCAAAACATGGATATTACCTTTGTCATTACTATCATCCATTAGTGATTGAGATTACAAATCAATACTTATGGAAACATTGTAAGAAATTCTGTGAAATAGTAAAGCATAACCTCTATTTTCAAGCAACAAAATCAAGACAATGTTACATCAAGATCCATAATTGATACATAATCAATTAATCAAGTCCTTGTATGGCACAGGCTTGTTTCACAACATCTATTTTCTCAATAACAAAATCAAGACATTGCATGTGGTTATTGCCAAAAGGAAACTGCGTTCTAATTTGGAAGAGGATCTTATCAAAAGACATGGATTTATTCAAAGCTACAAAGCCTAATGGGTTACTGAAAAATAAGTTGGAGTATGGGATCATGATACTTAAATTGAAAAAATATGCTTTCCTTTCAGAAACATTACAGTTATACAATGTTTTTTGAAAGCATTAGAATTTGAAATTGGGCCTTTCTATCAAGACAAATTTTCATTAATAGAATGTGTTTTCCTACCTGAAACATTGTAGATATCCAAGAAAAACATGAAAAGCATAAGAGAACTTAGCGTAATGTACTTTCTTTCCTTCCTTAACATTATTAAAGAGTTGAGGTTCCCCAAGTCATCAGGTAACATTCAAAGGAAATGACAGTTAGTAATAGTCCAATTCACAACCGAAGATGTGTCACAAATACGAGGGGGCATCTCCTCCAAATCACAAAAGTGCTCCAAGTTAAAATCTAGCATCATTGGAAGCTTAATGCTCGACTGGGTGTTATTGAACCCAGACATTTTTCCAATCAACACTAAAAGCTTAAAGATAGCTTCTCTAAGTCTTACATGACTTTACTATGCTCTTGAAGTGGGGGCACATGCAGGCCCTCCAAGTGAATAGTCTTAAACTAAGTGAAGATAAGGTTGATAGATCATTCAGTGTGGATCTCTTTAACCCATAATTGAATACTATGTCTCTCTTGAACCCATAATTGAATACTATTAGGACTTTCAAATTTTTCATGGAACTCAAAAATGCTGGAAGAAAGTATTTTCTTCCAGAAAAGAGTAAAACTAAAGCCTCTGCTTGAGGACAATTAATGTCACACCACTAATACTTCTCCATGGAATTTGTATAGGTAAACCACAAATGTAGAATTACATTAGAATATTATGTTTATTGAATACACAAATGAAATCATTGCATTTCTTTAAAATATTTTTTGAAATCAAAATTACCGAAATTACATATTGATAACCTAGTGGGTGTAGGATAAAATTCTCCCGT
Organism: Pinus taeda; assembly: GCA_000404065.3. Lineage (NCBI taxonomy): Eukaryota > Viridiplantae > Streptophyta > Pinopsida > Pinales > Pinaceae > Pinus > Pinus taeda. The sequence continues at coordinate 70,677 of APFE031525644.1, read as the reverse complement.
GTCATTCACAGAAAGCATAACCACCCTGCCAATACATAAGTATGTTCCTGTTTGCAGTTAGAAAAATTACCCAAATTACAATCTGTTTACTCCAACATATGTTGGAAAGTTATAGAAGGATGACTAGTGCAATCAATCCATTCCTTTTAGCCCTGGATTACCCAAATTACAATCTGTTTACTCCAACATATGTTGGAAAGTTATAGAAGGATGACTAGTGCAATCAATCCATTCCTTTTAGCCCTAGATTTGTTTCAGTTTAAAGCAGAAGTATACAAATATACTTGTCCAATGTCTATGCTTTAACCATTGAGCTTAAGATTTTTTTACAATATAATTTCCTAAGTCTATTTAATATCTTCATTATCATAAAAACCAACCTATATATCCCTCTGAGCACTTGGTAGACCCAGAATTAAGATGGATCTAAGATGATATAATTTCCCCTTTAAATAGTCTATGCTCAATTGAATACCATAGTATTATCAATACCATGGGTTATCATAAACTGGTAGACCCAGAATTATGATGGATCTAAGATGATAGAATTTCCCCTTTAAATAGTCTATGCTCAAATGAATAACATGGTATTATCAATACCATGGGTTATAATAAACCTGGAGCTTAAAAAATACTATTAGTAATTTATAAAAATTAATAAAATTAATAGTTTTGATTTTTATTTTATTATTTTATTTTAACCAAGCTAAAATGTTTAACCTACATTAAATTACAACATCCATTCTTGATCCAGAGTAAAGATGGATCTATGCTAGTTTAATTCCCCCATTTAAATAGGCTACATTCTAGGTGAATACCATGGGTCAATACCATATGCCATGTTGGTGAATACCATGGGTCAATACCATGTGCCATATTTTTATTAATTCTAATATTAGGGTTAATAATGTTTTTTTGCATGGTATTAATAACAATCTAGTCCATGGTATTTGTCCCATAGTATTTTGCCCATAGGTTTCACCTAAATATAACCCATTTTTTGAGTGTTCATAAATATAAGGTGACTTATGGAGTAAATATAAAAAAATGTTTTATTTGTTTACCATACCTCTGGTTTATTTATATTTTTATTAATTTACCATACATCTTTTAAAAATATGGTATTTGGCCCATAGGATTCACTTAAATAAAACCTTTTTCTTAGCCTTCATAAATAGAACGAGGGTTATGGACTAAATATAAAAAGATGTTTTATTTATTTACCATACTTCTAGTTTATTTATATTTTTATTTATTCATCATACCTTTTGAGTAAGTATAAAAAGACGTTTTATTTATTTACCATACCTCCACTTTACTTATATTTTTATTTGTTTACACCCTTACATGTATATAAGGTGACTTATAGAGTAAATATAAAAAATGTTTTATTTATTTACCATACCTCTCATTTATTTATATTTTTATTAATTTACCATATCTCTTTTATAAATATGGTATTTGGCCCATAGGATTCACTTAAATAAAACCTATTCTTGAAAATGGGCGAATGGTGGAAGGTTGTAACTCCTAATTTCAAGGGCTAAATTTACCTTTTTTACCCTCTCCCTTAAAATAAGGTGAGCTATTTGAGGTGATTTGTAAAAATGTACTATGATACAAAATATTCGCCCACTAAAAATTTAAAACCCCTTAATTTCGCCAAAGGGCAAACATTCACCCCTAAAATCACCCCTAATAATTTCATTAGTGAATGGGGTCGAAAATAGATCCGTAACTATTACTTTGTTTATCCCATGGTAGTCGACATAAATGCAAAATTTAGTTGGGTCATGTGTTTTAGGCAACACTACCATGGGAATTACCCATTATGATGTTTCTATCGGGTATATGATGTTGGCGTCAAGCATCCCCTCTATTTCTTTCTAGACGATAGGTTTATACTTGTGAGAAAGCTTATACGGTCTCTTCTTTATCAACTTTTCTCCCAAAATGAGATTAATTTTCATTTCCCCCATTTCCTTCGCCAATACCTTTAGATATTTGTAGTTATGGGTGAATACATCATAATACTCTTTAAGTAGGTCAAACAATTCCACAGTTTTCTTGTTCGAAAAATAATCGTTAGGTCGGGCAATCTTTGTTCAGTTGTTGTTCGATATGTCAACTTCACATATTTTAATTTCTGAGTCCATCCAGTTGGGTGCTTTTGATTCATCAAGTTGTTGCTCCTTTCCTTTCGTTTCTCAATAATCTCTCAGAATGTCCACTTTATTTGGTTTCTCGACTTATTGTTTAATAAATTTGTACACTAATTGTGTTCTTTTGTGATTCTTGGGGTGTTTTTTATCTAAGAAAAATATTTGAAGAACGATAAGTGTTTCTTCCATTTATATGCGATTGGAAATTTTTTGACTTGAAGTACATGACACGTAATTGTAGGTTGATGAAGCATCGACAAGTGATTTTTGATGGTCGACTAGTTTTTTTTTGATGAATTCTTAGATTTTCTAAACTGCATCATTTAACTCTGGTTCCTCTGGTTTGAACTCAAAATATTTTATGAATTTTTCTCTTAGTTATTTCCATTGTAGTGATTGACTTCATGCTTCTTCTATTTTGTAACATTTATTCTATAGATCGTCTAAGGTGTTTGGAAACATATAAGACCAAACTTTCTCATCTGTATACTTGATTCTTCTCCATTTCGACTCACAATTTTGAATGTGGATAATCGGGTCTTGTCCAAAACTAAAAATGGGTATATTTGCTTCTGCAGATAGAATTTTTCCTCCAAAACGTTCAATGAGATACGTTGTTGCAGTTGTCCATGTTTGAAGTCAATATGAATGGGTATCCCACCATCTCACTGCTTGACCCATAAAAATTTGTACTAAACTTTGCATTCTTCCTTGTTCGTCAATTGACTTTGTTACTTGTTCTACATGGTTAACAAGAGATGTTTATTATTGAAATCGAATGGTATTTCTAGAATCATACGTTCTCCATCGGAAGTAAGGATGTCGTTTCTTGAAAATTTTTCTATTTTAAAATAGGTACTTCTTTGATTGAGTAGCACGGTCGGATCTTTGACATCAAAATGGATTCTATTGACCAACATTCTTTCACTTTAGATTCATAATTATCAACTTGCCATTCATATAGTTCTATATTAGGGTTCTGTTCAATGGAAAGTGGTGAACCTATCAAAATTTCACCAAAAGCATTTGGTTCGACATTATCACAGTCTTCATGCAATATCTAGTAGAGTCTTCTTGTTTCAGTTTCTTTGTCATATGATTCGACCCAAGGTTTCCCTTCTCAGGGATCTAGAGGAATAATGATTTTCTTGTGGTTAGCTTTAAGCTTGATTCTATATTTCTCCAAAGATATAGTTGGTTTCATTCTATGTCCCCAAGGTCGTCCAACTAATGCATGGTATGCAGGTATTTCATTGTCTAGGTTCATGACTTCAAAACTGACCATCATTGGAATTCCCATAATTGAGTTTTGCACTTGCCTTAGTGTCCCCATAGGTTTGATAAATCTCTAGTCAACAAGTTTAAGGTAATTTGTTTTCCTCTACAGATGTGGTTGTCCCATATTCTTCCATGATTCTTGTGGAAGAATATTTACTTGTGAACTAAAATCGATAATAACTTGTTTGACCATGTACCCATTTATTTCTAAATTGATTTGTGGGTCATGGTCTTCCATTTGCTTCCCATGAGAGACTTGTCAAACATTCTTTCATTTTTCTCTATTTTCATTACAAATTTTCAACATGTTTAAGAGTTCTACCAATCGACCAATGAAATGATCTTCTTTTAAAAGTTCCAGGAATTCTTCCCAAATGAGATCCTTAGAAATTATTTGTTGATTAGTTTCGTTCAAGAATAGTTTAAATGCTTTTGACATCATGCTATTCTATTCCTGCATATTTTGATACTTGTTCGTGTTTTTTATTGATTGAATGACTTGTCAATTTTGATTACTACTATCTTTCCCAACACTCAACCTTGTACATATGAAGAGGCTTTTGGAATTCATTTTTTTTTGCTTTAGAACAAATTGTAGTAAGTTAACAATTATTTTATTTAGCACTTTTTCAATAATATTAGGACAATCCTCCAAGGAGTGATCGCCCAATCCATAGATATTACAAAAGTGTAGATCAATATTATCCTTCAAAGGGTGGTCTAAAACTACATGCCCCTATTGCCAATAGGTATATAAGTAGAATACACCTCGACCTTGACCCCGACCATGACCTCTATTGTTATAAGATCCCCAACGAACATCATAATTTCCTCTTTTGTTGTATGAATATGGTTTTTTAAATTGATTTGTGGCCTATGTATGATACACAACATGATAAGCTGGTTTATTTTTTCCATTAAGTGGGCATTCTTTTGTGGAATGCACATTATCTTCACAAATGACACACCATTTTAGTTTGGAATTTTAGAGATTCTATTGACAGTACTTAATTGAGTGATTTGAGGCGACTTGATAGATATCACAATATAGATTCGACTGTATACTTAGATGTCCTGATCAAATAATCTCCATATTTAAAATTGTCTTTAGTATGTCCCTCTATGCAAAAGTTGGTGCACCATAAGTTTTTATTTTGTAATGTCAATGGCAAAAAAGAATTATATAGTTGTTCAAGCATGTCTTCGATTTTATTCTTAGTCAATAAGATAATTGACCGAACTTCATCATCTTGCCTGCTACACTATGCTAATTTAAGTGCTTCTTCACAAGTTGCGACTTTATACATTCTAAATGGGCCGCAAATCTTCTGGAGTAGACCAGATACATACCATTGTACAAAGAGATGTTCGTTGATGGTATATGGAATTTAGCTCAATAATTCTTTAAATCATTTTTCATATTCTCGTATCGATTCATTTGGTCTTTGTTTAATTTCTTTTCATTTCTGTGCTTCCAAGTGCTTAACATCTTGGGCTTTTAAAAATGTAATGAAGCTAATATTGATTTAATTTTTTGACTTCATTTGATTTTTTGTAAGATTCACGAACCACATCAAAGTGCGTTTCATTTCCTTAAGGATGCAATGAGTTGTGCCATTTGTTTGTCTTCATCATTGACATCGTTCACAACCTAAATCTTTTCACAGATGAATTAACTAGTTTTTTTTTGGGTCTTTGTCATACTAATAGAGGGGTATATGGTTTAATCCCATTTTTCTTATCTGAGATGTCAACGTTCCAAATGTTAGACTAGTACTGTGCTAGTCATTTTTGTCAGGTTTGTCAGTAGGTGGACAATTTTGAGCCAATCTAATTTCTTATTTTTCATCGATATCCTTTGAAAGTGATTCATAAGTTTGACACACATTATCTATATTTTCGGTGAACCAATTCCCTCAGGGTCACGAATCTTCGTTGACCAATTATGTGATTCCAACTTCCTCAACAAATACTAGTTGCAGAAGGGGGGGCTTACCAAACTCGCTATTAGCCCCCACCTCTCGCTATTAGCCCCTTACCACACTCACCCCTCCTCTTCATGCTCTACCCTTTAACATCTTAACACTCTTCCCCCTTTCCTTTCATAGACCCTACTATAGGTCAAACCACCCCTCACCCAACCATAAAAATAATATTAATCATTATAAAAGATAGAATATGTTTATAAAATAAACTAGACTCCATAGTAAATACAATTAAGATTCAATTTATAATACAATAACAATAAACTAATAACACAATTCCTTTAAACATAGATAAATAAAAAATTAATTAAAATAAAAAAGATAGAATAATAAACAATAATAAAAACATAATATTAAACATTATAAAAGATGGAATATGCTTACAAAATAAAAAATAGACTTCACATTACTTACTATTAGGTTTCTATTTACACCAACAATAAACTAATAACACAAAACTTTTGATTCCTTTAAACATAGATAAACATAATTTAATTAGAATTAAAAAGACGAAACACAATATTAAGCATAAAAAATATGGAACATACTTACAATATAAAAACTAAACTTCACATTAATTACAAGATTCAATTTACACTAACAATAAACTAATAACATAAGTCATATGATAAAAATTTAACAAAATACATTAATCTTCTCTCATATGAATTTAACTATTGAAATTAAATAAAAAATATATAATAAATTTTTTTGATAAAACTTATTACAATAATGTAAGGAAAACCTAAAAATACATAATAAATTTAAGGAAAAGCTAGTAACTAGCAAATTACAAAAACCTTAGTCAAAATATTAAAAGAAATAATTTACTAAACATTAAACATAGACATATTAAAAAGTTAATTAGAATTAAAAATTAATAGACAGTTTATTAAAGTAACGAAACATATTACATTAGATAAATAACTAGCTAATAGCATAAACTTGTATTAATCAATAATTAAAATTATTAGGTAAATCAATTTAAACATAAATAAGAGTATCTATTTAGAATAAATTTAAAATAAAAAATTACAAAAAAGAAAATATAACCAATAATGAACGTAATAAATCAATTATTAAAATAAAGTAACTTATATAATTAGTAATTTATTAACAATAAACTAATAACAATGAATTTAAAATGGAAATAATTAAACTAGTCAACTCCCCAATTTGACAACCTCACCTCATCATGTTTATTACTCCATCTCTTCTTCTTTGTAAATTAGTCCTGATGACAAGTCTTGGTCTAGACACGAAATGTCGACAAATTAAAAATGAAAACTATGGAATATCTGAATTCATTGTGTCAAAAACCACACCACAAAAATCTGCAAACCATAACTAGTGTTCTCCTTTGAATTAGATGATTCAGCTATATAGCCAAGTCCTGATTTGTCATGTTGTGGTCATTGAGACTTGAGGATCACATCTAGGGTTTGAGAAATTTTAAAGATTCTGTTGACCTTATCCATTTCTCTTTTTAGAGAGACAACTTCAACTTCTAATTTCTCGTAGGTCTCTTCCTTTTCTTTTAGCTTTTTGTTCAATACTTCTTCCATCCTCTTTGATTATTCTTTTTTTAGTTTTGAGAGAGATGGTTTTTTATGATAACTTTCCATTCATTTTCCTTAGTTTTTCACTCTCTTCAATAGCACTAATGGAAACAATTCATCCAAATTTCCTTCTTCTTCTTCTTCTTTAGGTTTATCTGTGTCATCTGTAAAGGCCATGAATAATAATTCTCTACTTCCCGCATAATCATCATACTTGTCTGAATCATCACTATCTTGCTTGGAGAAGAAACTCCTTTTGTTTGAGACGTTCTTCTTGAACGTTCTATTCTTAGGTTCATCTTTATCTTAATCATCACTATCTTGCTTGGATAAGAAACTCATTTTGTTTGAGTTGTTCTTCTTGAATGTTCTATTCTTAGGTTCATCTTTATCATAATCATCACTATCTTGTTCGGAGAAGAATTTCTTCTTGTTTGAACATTTATTTTGAATGTCTTCTGTTAGGTTCATCTTCATCATCACCATCATCCTTGAAAGGACACTTTGCAACATAATGTCCTAGTTTTCAACATTTAAAACAAATGAGAGGGCGCTTACCTTTGAGTTTAGATCCTTTTTTTTCAATTTCTTGACACTAGTACAAATGGGCGAAAATTTGACGAATATTCGTTGGTTATTTGACTCATTGTCATCGGATATCCGACACATTGGAGATATAATTTTTGTTGGTGGGATTGTGTCGAATAATCGACACTTTTTTTAGCTTCTGTTATTTGATGGGACGTATGTCGAATATTCGATTACAAAGTTGGCCAAAAATGTTTTTGATTGTCCGATGCTTTGTGGTCGGATTTGTGACACCAACATACATTGGATTTGCGATGGGATAAACGTTGGATATTCATCATCATAGAGGCTAAAACATCCAATTCTTGGATGTCAAATATGCGATGTAGTATTATTCTAGTTCGATAGTGTGTTCCATTTGAAAGGAGTCAGATGTCCAATGATGTGGTGTTAGATAAGCGACATTGTAGTAGTTTAATGAGATAGGAGTGTTGTGGAACCAAATAGTTCATCTATTGGTACAAAGTTACATATCTGATGGTCTATTCTATCAGAATGACGTCAGATAGTCGACATTTTAACTTAACGTTGAATATCTGATGGGTGCTAGAGCACTAAAAATAAACTAAATTTGATTTGGCGACTGATTGGTTGGGTAGGTGTTCGCCTGTGTTTTATTGGCCATTCATTTCCTTTAGATTTGGTAATGCACTTTACTTATTGCCTCAAGAGGTGCTCTACAAACCAGTATGGGGTATATGTCAAGCATAAAATGTTTAACATTTCACAAAGTTAATCTAATGTCAATGTCTGCTCTAATTAAAATAAAATAAAATTTAAAAACTCTCCAGACTAGTATGAGAGACACGTTATAATTTTTAACATTTTGGCTCAGTCTAATTACATGAAAATAAAATAAAATTTAAATTTATAAACACAATAAAATTAAAAAACTAATGCTTATAATTATTAATAAAACATTTTTACTCTATATAATTACATAAAAATAAAATAATAAAAGAAGAAATAAACAAAAATTAATAATGTAAAAATAAATGAATAACAAAAATAATTATTTAACTAAATCAAAATAGCAAATTTACCCTTATGAAACATTTTGACAGACGATTTTCATAACCCATGGTTTTCCCCCATGGCAATTCTTTCTCTAATCTATCCTATAAAATAAAGAAATAAATTTATTTAATTAAAATAAAATAGTTCAATTTATCATTTTATAAACATTTTGACTTATAGTTTTTCAAAACCTATGGTTTTTTCCCTTGGTCTTCTTTTGTAATGTATCCTATTTAAAGGCATACAATTCAAATGAATTTTCCACACATAAAAATAACAAATCATCAATTTGTTGTGCCAAATTTGAATATTTTTTGTGTGAGAGCTATATATATACACATAAATTTCACAAAGTGATTTAGGGATTAGAACCTTGAGTTGTCAATCTTACATGTGACTATTATTAGTAAAGGTAAGCTTTCCCCTGTAGAACATCAAAGTAAAAAAAAAAAAAATAGGAATCACATTTTAATGATTTTGGTTCATGTATTTATAGTTCTTATGTTTGAAAATTTAAGCTTTATTTTTATATAATTATATGTTATGTAAACCAACATAGATCCATATTAACCCAAATCTATCAAGTGTTGAGAGGGATCAAATCTTTCGAGGTGCAAACCTTTCCTCAAGTTTTGCACTCAAAAGAGAGGCTTTCACCTCAGGAGATTTGATCCCTCTTGGTGCATGATAGATCTAGGGTTAATATGGATTTATATTTCCATGTGATAATGAAGTGCAATTGTGATCTAATAGAGTTAATCCATGCATGGGATGTGTTGTAGCTACTTTTCGTTTCATATTTCAAAAGAAAAATAATTATATATATATATCTATATATATATATATATATATATATATATATATATATATATATATATATATATATATATATATATAAAGGTTGTATAGGGGCTTTTTATAGCCAAAGTATGGTTAAAATCCTTCACAAAATGTTTATGTTATATATTAAGAGTAGCTTAACATTTCAGACCTATAAAGTGGAGCATTGTTATATGGATAAATTGAAGGGTGGGCCACCCCACACCAATGAGGATTAAAAGGTGTGCATGTTTCAAGTGCATCACCATGGTTTTGGACCAATCTGTGTCCATATCCAATCTCGATGATATAAAGAAATCATAATTTATGTGGGGAGGATCCCCTGAGAGCTAGTCCCCCGAAACATCTATTTGGGAGATCTACGACTCATATCTTCCCCACTACCACTCAAATGAAAACTGCTTACTAACACAAAAGCCCCTGACGACGGAAAATGGTTTTAGTTGAAACCATTTGTGAAGGCAGGCGAGCGAGGAGCAATAGAGCCAACTCACTCGCCTCACATCATCCTCTACTTCCAAATCACGTTACACGACAATGCTTCCATACTCTTTCATCTATATCTTTATCATTTTCATTCTCCCACTTTGTCATTAAACAAATCTCTACTCCACACCATTCTATGCTTATCACTCTAGACATAGTTCACTTGTGTTCTTGACTTAGGGTTGCAACATCCTCCTCCAAATCATCCAGGCAATAACATGCTCCATCTCCTCTACTTTTGATTAAAAGGAAAATTTATAAAATGGCTAGGAAAGCTGCTCTATTTGCATCAACTACACACATTTCGTTGATGGATGTAGAGAGGGACGTTTTTGGCCCTGTCTGTTCATTGGACCTCATGCAAATTCGAGAGAACCTATTTGTTAGCCAAATTGAGTTAGAGAACCCCTTTCGAGTAGTTAAGTTTGGTCTTGCTACTGCCATTTTTCCCAATACTTATCCCTTCCAAGAGTTTTTCAGTTGGTTGAGTTCATCTCTTTACCCCCAACAAATTTTTTGTGATGATTTCTTCAGGAATAACATTTTATAGGTCTCTGCTCAATTAATTCGCCAAGCCCTATGTTTTCCAGACTCTAATAGCTATAATACTTTGAAAAAAAATTATATTTTAGCCACTTATCAATATCTTTCTAAGGAGGATAAGAAGAAGTTATTTTAACTCATTTCCCCAACCCCCCCCACCTGAACTCTTCCCTTTCTTCAACTATTACTGAGTTTCCCATAACACTATTTTTTGAAACTGCTAAAACAATTCTTTTACTTATTAATGGAATATTGGGGAAGGATGATACAAATATCATCAATTTTGAGGCTTTGAGGGTTTTCCATCTAATTATACAACCAAACACTATATTAGACATTCCGTCTTATTGGGAGCACTCCATCTACCTTCAATTCCAGAATTTCAGCATCACTGAATGCTTCAGATTTCCATCTCTGCTTGTTTATCTTTTCCTATACACGCATGATGATGAATTTATTGATGTGGGATTGAATATTACTAATCCTAATAAACATAATTAACTTATAATTGATTGGACTGATATTGTTAGAGGGAGGGAGAATAATGAAGTATTTTCCTACTATATATCTTCTTTTATGTTAGTTGTATATAAGATCATAAATGGTCAACCTACTCCGAGAATCATTCCACAAACTAAGTCCTTGTTGCAATTGAGTAAATATTTAGAGTTGGTGATTGGTACATCTTTGAGGATTGTTTAGAAATAAGGTTATATGGTACAAAATTCCACCCTACAACTGCTTGTATTTGCACCAATGAGAATTTTTTCTTTGGAATTTATTAGATAGAGCCTAAATGTGGACCAGATTCGTTTTGTCCCAGCTTAGAAGGGTTTCCTGTTTAAATTACCTAGAATAGTGGGTCCTTTGATTGTGAATAACGAACAAGTTGTAGAAGAAGTTGAAAATATGATGCAAGAATTGGGTTTTGGACAAGGAGAAAAATGGAATTATGATCCTCATCAAGTAATTACCAAAAGAAGAATGGAAATAAATTGCACTCCATATGCCCACAAAGAAAAACCAGAGTTGGAAAAGTTGGAAAATATTGGTATGGAGGATACACAACAAAAGATAGATGTAGAAAATCCTCTTCCTAAGGACAAAGGCTTGAAGAGGAATGCCCCTAAATTTATGGACGTTGATATTGAAGGCTCACGATATAACAACAAAGCTAAGGTTCAAGGAGGAGAAATTGAAGCTTCAGAATTGATTGAAAATCCCTCAAGAGAAGTAGGATTCCAAGTACAATTGGGAGATACAATATGTTAACCTTCATCCCCAATTCCTACTGAAGAAGAGGCTTCTTCCCTCAATACTTTGCAGAAATATTTCCGGCAAATTGAGGATAGAAATGCAAGAGTAATGGGAAATGTTACAACATAGTTGGAGGCTAAATCAATCCCAGATTACTATACCAAACTCCTATCATCCACGAACCTAGAAAGGAATCAAATGAGAATATATCATACTCATCCAACTTCTTAAATGTTTTCATGAGGCATAAATTTCAAGAAAATAAATTTGTTTGTGGATACTAAAGGCATTCCTCTTCCTAACAAGATATATCTACATAGGAAAATATATGAATTGATTTATAATGATCTTTGCAAGTCTTGTTTGGAAGCTAGTAAAGCAAAGGCACTCTTGGAAGAATTGATATACTAGCTTAAACAAGAAAGAGAAAATTCTAGAGCTTTGCATACCCAAAATGAAGAATTCAAGAAGTCAACCATCAAACTAGGAGTAAATACTAAGGATAGAGCAACGATTAAAGCCTTGCTATGAAGTATAAAGCTAGAAGTTCAAACATTGATGCCGAAATTAAATATTCCTACAACTGAACATGTCCATACACCTGAAATGGCTTAGGTGGAGAAAGAAAAGTAAAAATTGAGAAAACAATTGCTGGGAACAAATCAAGAGTTGGTAGTCCTCAAGCAAAAAAATGCAGAATTGTAGCAGAAAATAGATAAGCATGTATGTATTGGGGTAGTGTCAGCTAATTCAGAAGACCTTACAAAGAAACTAACTAGGATTATGACCTAGTTAAAAATTTTAGAAGATGAACTAAAGAAGCTACAAAGGAGCCCGGAGTATGCTGAAGGACAATTTAGTATAAAAGAGAGACAAATCTATTTAGCAAAATAAAATTTGAATCAGGAAACCCTCAAGCATCAAATGACAAAGGAGGGAATTAAGGAACCGAAGGCCAATCTCAAAGGTAACACGTCCTTAATTCAACCTAGGAAGATTATTTGGGATGATATAATTCAACAAGTTCAAGCTATTTGGGACCATGTGAATGTTTCTACAGAATAAAAAGAAATAATAAAGGCCATCGAAGCAATTATTACTACAAATAAAAATAAAGCACGGGAGAGAACCCTAATGGCTAATAAAATTATTGATTATTTAAATGCTAAATCTTCACAAGAGCTAAGAGTTGTAGACATTATAGATAGAGCAACTATGGTGATGGAAATAAGAAAAATCGTGTAGAAGAATATGCACAAGAAACAAGCAGAGAATAGATTGATAGAAGTCAAGGAATTAGTGGCACTTTTTAATTCCCATTTTCATCAAAGCGTTAGAGAAAGCCTACCCAATTGCTAGGACCAATAGGGCAATATTCTAGCATGGGAGAAGTACCGGTAACTTCTGGTGGAAACCAAAAGAAAGGTTGATTCATCACATGAAAAGATTGTAGCCTTGAAAGGTTCAACAATAGTGAACTATCTTTAGATGAATTTTCAATTGTTGTAGTAGGTCAAGACTTTGTTTACAGATAAGGCTAATTATGCTAAGATCACTAATTTTAAAATGACTTATAGTAGAATAGTCCAATGTCCCGTGCAAAACTTGGGAATTCTGAAAAAATTATTCATAACTTGATAGTTCCATTGAATGCTTGAGTTATAGACCCTAGGGTTATATCAAAGGAAGAAACTACATCAAAGGAACAATAGTCCCAAAAGTCTAAATGACTTTCATTTTTCAGAAAGTAAAAAAAATCATTTTGTAATTTTGTAATAGTTCCTTAATGTTTTTAAAGAACTTGATTAGTCTTGAATAGTTAAGAAGTATTTAAAACAATTGAAAATTACCCATAACTATCTTTTTTATACTTTATCTTTATGAGAAGATAGAGGAAACATTGCAGGGGTTCCAAATTTTGGTCTAGAGAATGGATATTTTGCTTTGTAACACATTGAAAATCTTCTTGGAGAATTAATAAAAGTTTTCAAGTGATTCCTCATATGTGTTGGCTATAGTATGTGTTTCCCATCTCTGTAAGTTAATCATTGTATTCATTCTTCCATTGAAATACACGTTATGAAGGAGCTGGTTTCTTTTTATAAGAAAACTTACTAATGCTATGATAATAGTAGAGGGTACCTATAAAATTTACTTAAAGAAGCTTTATAAAAGCGCTCCACATTTTCATCACTTCATTTTCCTTCATCCCATAGTTTTTGCTAATATTTGGTGTATCAAATTCTTTACTACCTTGTACATTGTACCTTCATTCTCAATCTTTCTCCCACTACATTACAATTCCAAAAACAAACTATAGTCATAGATATGAAGGTCATTTGGAGAGTTGGATTATATTTTCCAAGAGTTAAATTCACACTACACCAAAAGGGTTATCTTTAGTTACCACTATTTAAGAAAACTCTAAAAGAAAAATCTATATTTATATTGAATAGATATCCTAACTAGCATTGACGTCCTTTCAAGTAGAGGTTGTCCCTAGGGTTACAATGGGATGAAATAGATACAATGGATTCTCTATCCCTAATTGTAGGCACTAAAAATGGCTACAGTAGTTGGTTGATTAAACTTTTGATATAGATACAAGTGTTCTCATTGTTAGATCTGAGTTGTGTACTAATTAAGGCAAAGGAGTATCAAACAAAAAAACCAATATTGTGCTAGGTTCACCTTCCAAAATATGTGCGCTACAAGCGGATCATACTTATTTTTTATGGATGATATTTGATATGAGCACATACTCCATGGTTATCTTGATGAATACCCTTGCACTGCAAAAAGTTGAAAGGGTATTTAATACTCTTGCATCGTCATATTTAGGCATTCAAACCTAGAATATGCCTTCCATAAGAGGAAATTAAATCTCCCATATAGATTATATAGATTCTACCTCAATGGGGGACACTAAAATTAGTAAAGATGATAGTGTAAGTGTGTCACCCAACAATGACCTAGAATGTGAGGGCAGTATTTGTAAAAACATTGTGGAAAACCCTCTATTCACATTATCTCTAAACATAATTGTAAACATTGATGTTTGTGCTCCAATTTATATATCTCATGCATATCTGAGGATACATGCCAATACCAATCAAATAACCTTAGTTATATCCGAGTCCTCATGTATGCTTGTCTTTGGCATCTCTTCTTGTCACAACATAGGGTATGATAGAGCATGTTGGTGGTTTTCATTATGATGTTGTATGCCCATAAATTTTCCAAATAGAACATGGATGTCCTAATTTGTTTTTTTTCCAAAATGAGGAATATCCCATGTATAGTATAATAATGATGGTGACAACCTATACAAGAACAAAATACCAAAAAATTAAGGAATATCCCTTGTATGTTATAACAACGATGGTGACAAACTATACAAGAATAAATACCAACGACTAGGCATTTTTTGGCAATTTCTCAAAGATCATGGGTTGTTTCCTTCTATGACAACAAATATTAGAACAATGTTCAGTGTCCATGTATAGGAACCCTCTTCAAGAATACATATAACATGCATGTAGCAGTTAGTCTTGGGACCCTTCTAAAGATGTCTTTGAGGAGCATATATGCAAGTTTATTTTCATATCCAACCTTGAAATAGTGGAGACACTAGCCTACAATCATCCATATTTTTGCATTACCCTATCTTGAGCTTTATATTGAACAATTTATGGAGTTGTTTTCATGAAGTGAGCCTAGAATGTACCTGGATCTATGTGCTATAATGACATGGAATTAAAACATGCTTATCATATTTCTTTTTTCCCAATATGAACAATGCTAAAAGGAATACTTCTTAAGAAGATACTTTTTGAGAAATTGTGAAGAGAGAAGAGATTACTTCTATAAATGTAAGAATATTTATATATATTGAATCTCTAAAGAATGACAACATATATTAAGATAACTAACCCAATAACATAGTGATAGAAATCTAGTGCTATCTCACCTCAATTGATGTCATCAATTCTAAACACTTCTCCCAACATGACTACCTCGTCTTCTTATTAAATTAATATCTACACAAGATGAGAAGATTCCAATTCACTCAAAAGTGCCATTTCAATTAAGGTATTGTAAAACCTAGAATTAGTAGATATTGGAATGTGACCTTGTTCCATCACTTCTAACTAGATAGTGAAAAATTAAAAAAAATAATACCTTTGAATTACCGTTGCTCATACCTCCTTCCATATGTGGCGGTATGTTATCGCCAATATTAAGAACTTAATAAGTTGGAATTACCGGGTTGTACAACAACTCCGTTTAAAATATAGAAGAAATGTGAAGTTAGTTCAAATATCTACCACTCATATGAATACAAATACAATAAGTAGTGCAATGCATTATGTAGAAGAAAAAAGGCATCAACTTGAAAGTAACTTACCTTGAATGCTAAAAGTAATGTTACCATTTTGAGCTATTTTCTTTCAATAGCTATTCCACTTCAACATCGAAATGGATACTAGTTGTCCTACACATATTCATGAGACCAATGAGGTAAACTTAGATTAAATTTGACCAAATATTAAATTTAAATGAATTAATAAAAAATAATGAAAAGGACTTGAGTGCATGAATACCTGAATGAGTTCCTCTCGATTTTGAGAATAAATTATTAGAGTAGTTTAATCTTGGAGCAAACCTCCCTCCACTTGATGAAGCAACATCGAAGTCAACATGGACTTTGTTTTTGCTATTTTGGATCAAGGGGTTTTTTCTCCATGATTATCAAAATCCTAATTTATTATCTATTGAATAGGGCCAACTATGTGAAGGTGGAAGTTCTCATGGCCTAATCCAGGTGGATATTGGTGGCCACCTGCCAAGTCCACCTGGATCCCCATCTCAACATTTTCAGTTTCCTTAATTATAGCGCAGTTTACTATTTTTAGCAGTTTTTTGGGTCGTGAACTTCCGGAGCCATTTTGAGGCCCTAAACGACGTTTTTTGGGAAATATTGCTCCGCGATATTTTGGATAAAAAATCGTCTTTCCCGTCGTAGTCCTCGGAGAGATCTTTCCGACGGGCTATCATGCGCGTCAAACGGAGATCGTATGCCAAAGTTACGACCCCGGGAAGTTGATGTACCAATTTACCCAAACGGGGCCCATAGTTTGGCGTTTCATCTTCTAGGGTTAGGTTTTGGAATGTTTCCATTGTTTCTCAACAATAAATAGGCCTTCGAGCCTCATTGTAAGACAGTTCAGAGGCATGTAGCCACACATCTCTTCTCATAGATAAGCTACCATCGCCCTAGCTGGTTTATTTCTATTTCCGGTTGTAAGCATATTTCGGTATTTTCCATTAATGAAATGAAGTATTATTTCCACTACATCTTTGTGTATATGGTTATCTTTGTATTTTATTGCATTCCTGTTTAAATCTGGATCATGGCCCCTTCCCCCACTCACATCAATCTCAATTACCTAGTACCCAATATACATACTATATAGGAAATAGTTGAAAGCAAGACATTAAGATACATAAAAAATAGAAAACATTCATTAAATGAAATTCTTCCTAGCACAAGGAAGTTCACACATCTTCCAGTATATTAGATACAAAAGTTCTTTGATGCATAATGTTATCACATGAAAATACTTCATTAAAATCAACTCTCGTGGTGTCCTAAGTTTTAAATTTTATCAAGTTTTAATTCAAGTTTCCTTTTAATTTGGCAACGCTCATTGCGATGATATAATTGAAGGGCATTGCCAAATTAAAAGGCAACAAATAACCAATTCGACGAAAATAACAGTGTTTCCATTTTAAATTTTAGCGCACAACATATCAGTTTAAATGCACAAAGTTTAATGGTCTACATCGTGGGATATGTGAGATGAATGATGTATATGCATTGTGGATTCAAACTTGCTCGAAGTTTAAGGCTTCATTCAAATTCCCACAGTCATCGTGAAGTGATACTTGTCTATTAAATATTATTTACGATATTCTTTCCCATGGATAAAGGTAATGTGGTTTGTCACCTCTACACTCATCACCACCATCGATCTATAACTTAGATCAAATCAACATATGGGACAATTTGTTAACTACCATATTTTTATCAAAGATGTTTATGCATTACGGGTTGTAAGTCAAGCTGTTATCATAATCATAGGTAAATGTGGAGCATTGTTTCACATTTTGTGTTATCAAACTTGTATCATAACCATTTTATGTTTTAGTGGGGGTTCATAAGTGTTCCAACTCTTTGAGTGACAAAATTCTCGTACAAATCCCCAATTTTTCTCAACTGTTAGTGTCAAGCTATTAGCAATCATGGTAAGAAGTGACCATCTCTATTGAAATGAGCTGAAAGGTCCTGAGCTTATTGAGTGTGATCCTCAGATTACTGAGTTGTTTTATAGGGCCAGATGGATGACCTTTTTTCACAGAATTGAAGGTTTCAATTCTGAAGTGGCGAGAGTATTCGTCGAGGGTTTTAATGGCAGAATTGCTACGATTTCTGATATTTTATTTCCAGTCATAGAGGATACCATAAAAAAGGTAACATGGTTTCTAATTAATGGAGAATTATGGTTCATGAATCAAACTCTCATAAGAGTTGATATTGTATTTTTCTTGAAAGAGGAGCACAAAGATGAAAACTGCAGTCAAGGAGTTTAGAGAGCTTGGTTGAAGTTGTCGTGGAGCAATGTCCTCAGGATCATTCAAGGCTATTTTACCTACAAATGAAGGTACAAATAGGTAGGCTTGTAACATTTTAAATTTTTGGCTCATGTTGCTAGTCAAGTTCGAATGAATACTCCTTACTTTTGTTTGAAGGCTCTGATTTTAGGGAAAAACCTAAAACCGGCCATCACTGTATTTTCCATAAAGGTCTTATCAAATTGTTAGTTATTAGTCATCTTGGGAAGGTGGAAAGGACATAGGAGAATTTCATGTTTTGAGGAGGGTTTTTATAGAAGGTGCTACCAAAACTAAACACAACAAGGGTAAGAAACAAAAAAAACAAACCCATATGAAAACTTTTGAAGCAACGTAGAGCAGTTCTTTTATGCTAACCCATAAAATGAGGAGAAATTCATTAAATAAGCGAGAAGAAAAACCTATATTTCTGCCTCTAGTAAGGAAAAATAAACGACATGCCAAGGAAGAAAAGTCGGAGGCCGTTCACCCATAGATTTTCAAAACCCCAAATGTTCAAGAGCAAACCTCAGAAGTTTTGAAGCCAAGTTTTTCAGAAAAATATGAGGATGATGATCATGTTCCATTATTAGTTTTGATTAAGAAAAATATTGTAAAACCCAATGAACTGGAAAGTTTCAAATCCAAGAAAAGTCATCAAAATATGTGAAGAGAGAGAAGAAGAAACAGGCTGAAAAACTGAAAAGTGTGGGACAATAAAACCTCATAGAAGGTCCATTAACAAGCTAATATTGATTGCAAGGCTAATGTTAAATCCTACGCTTAAATACCAAGTTATTAATGTGGATGAGGATATATCTAAAGATGCAGAGAAGGCACATAATAACAAAAACAAAGTCACCAAGCAAAAGAATGGTAAAAAACAAAGTATTTTACAAGAGAGAGTTGCAGAGGCCATGACTGCTAGAACTAAGAGGAGTAAGAAGACAAAATAAGTCTAACCTAGAAAAATTGAAATATTTTTACCTTTTACAGAGGCATTCAACTAGTTTGGAGCTTGTTGGACTAGACTTGACCTTTTGTACATACAAATTTATCATTCTTAACCATTTTCGTGTCAAATTCTAACAAGAGAAATTGTCAGCTGCTGAAAAATCCACGTTTCTAGAACAATGCTTACAAGAATTTGAACAGGCCCTCCTTAGGTCGAAAGCTTATACTTGAGAGAAGAAAGAAATAGTGAACAGAAGATACAAACCTGGGCATGCAACCAACCAACAGATAACTCCAACAAAGAATTCCTCCACCATAACTGAGCTTCTAGGAAATATTTTTGGTCATATAGTTTCCATCGACCCAAACATTCCCTGAGAGAAAGGATGAATTGAACTACTACAATGTTTATTGGTTTATTGGTTAAAAATTGTGGGAGGGGGACTTTACAATTTTCATGGATGACAAGACTTTGTGGGAGGAGAACGATATTTTTCATGGGTGAACAAAACATCTTTTCCCTTGCCTCCATCTTCTTGAAGAGTTTAACATCAAATCAAAGCCCTCAACTTAAACTCTTTAAATCCAATCCAACAACTTGTTTCATTTTATTGTACCTAAAACCAAAAATAAATTGAAATGGAATGCTACAATATCAATCTATGATGTGTTGTGTGAAACCAAGAATGGTTAAAATAATGAATAATTGTGTTTTTTCCAATAAATTTCACATATTGAGAGAAGAAGCTAGGGAATTGTAGAGGTTAAATATTTATATGGGACCAAGCTAGCATATATGGTCAATGAGTGGAATAAATCCCTGAATGATCTCTAGACCTATACAATAGTAAGAGGGAACCTTCATTGAAAAAAACATACCTTACTGCCATATTTGTCGGTGCCTCTGTGCCACTAATTTCCAACACCTACCATAACCACCTACCCTTGTGCTATCAAATTTCCTATGTTGTCGAATTCCCTTATGCCCTGCTTAAACACCCTTTCTCGGTTAATTCTCTACACCGTGAAGGGTTTATATTTGATTAAGGGTTTATAATGTTTGTTTATTTTTTAATCATCCTCTAATGCAAAATTACTCATATATATATATATATATTTGATTACAGTGGAATCAGCAAAAGGGGTAGCTTCGCGACTCGCATTACACAGGGTCGATTCTGACCGCTACCTCTATAACCACTGGGAGCTGCGCTTGCCCCTCTATACAGCTCCAGGGTAAGTCTCAGGGATTTGAACTCGTGACCTTCAATACAAAGCTCGCTTTTCTAACGAACTTCACAACATTGTGATTACCAACTCGCCTACTCCCGTGGGGCTCAAATTACTCATATAATTATTATATTGTTAGATTTTGTTTTAAAATCTTGATGGTCATTAGATATATGCAAGAATTCCTTAACTATCGGACATTAGATGGTAAAAGACTCCCATCGGATACCTGATGGTTAAGAAATCTCGTCGGCTATCCAACAAAAAAGAAACTCCCTTCATATATCCAACAATTGTTGGGATTTAAAAAAGATAAACAAAAAAATGCATTTAAATTCTATTTTCCAATTTTATCCATTCCGTTGGATTCCACCATCATATTTTTTTCCCATGTGTATTAGTGCAACAAATTGTGCCAATTATGTTTCAATATTAGAATCATCACAATTGCAGTCATAACTCTTCCCCTTTCTTGACGTTTTTGATGCCTTAAAAGAAAATTCTTTGCGAGTTGAGTTTCTTGTTCTCATTCATATGCAATAAGAATTCCATGAAGCTCATATATTGACAAGTTTTCCAATTATTTTAATGCACTAACTTTATCATCAAAGTGGTCTAGAAGTGATCTTAGAATTTTTTGGACAATTGTCTTCTTTTTGATGTCTTCACCTAGTCCTTTGAGAGAATTGACAACTTCATCTACCTGAAGAAAGTAATAAATAATCATCTACCTAAAGAAAGTAAGAAGAAATGCCTTCTTATTCATTTATCCTTCTCGACCACCTTACCTATTGAATGGGATTGTTGAGGAGCAACTGCGCGGAGTACTGAACATTGGCCACCTTAGTCCTTTTGGGAGCATGGAACGGTTAAGGTACATGGACTACACAGTGGGTGGAATAGTCGGATGGGGGAGTACTATCAGCCATTAGATTAGGCAACTCGACTGTGGGGATTGCTTGGTGGGGAGTACTAGGAGATACGGAAGTGGAGTGAACATAGGCCGTTGGATCTCAGGTAGATAGATCCAACGGTCATCAGCTGGAGGAGATGCATGGGACTTAATGGGCTGGAATGGTGGTTTAGACAACAGGCGGTATTGATTTCATCACTTCAGGGCTTATGGTGGTAAAAGTACAATGGTGTGTGATCTCAATCAAAGGGTGACACATGGCAGCGGGGAAATAACAAAACCTCTTTCCATCGTGTGTTATCGTCCTTGTCGTTTGAAGGTGCGGGGAAAGCGACTGTCGTTCGATCGTGGTGGAGATGATCAGATGGAAAGGGAATGTTTGTGTGAGTTTCTATGATGAGAGCCATTAGATTGGGGTGGCGGCGATCAACAGATCGGGTTACGGTGAGGCTTTATGGAGGTGAGTGGGCGTGTGGCACAGGTTTTATAAGGTTTTGTGTATTAACACCCAGGGCTTGAAAAGGGCTTTAATATGATTTTCAACAAAAAATCATGGGAAATAGAGACCAAAGGAGGGTGAGAGAGGTGGAGGAGAAGGTTAGGGAAACCACTATGAGCCCTTTTTGAGCATGACCACAGAAAAAATGTGCTTCCGACTTCAGAAAATCAATGTTATATGGCAGAGCTAACACTAGCTCTTTCTGTGGATGATATCCTCCTTGTGAGGTCTCAAGAACTTCAGATCATTGCCTTCTCCGTGAAAACCAAATTAGTAAAATTTCCTAGTGATCCATTGGGCATGGAGTGTAACTGAGCCTACACAAAAACTAATAAACTAACATATTTACAACCTTAAAGCCAAAATACCTTGAATAACATAAATTTTCAGAAAGCGCCCATTGACTGGGCCATCAAAAACTGTTCCCCCTTCCATATTTTGCAGTATGAAGGCATTGTTCCCTTGAATACGAGAGATGATTAAAGGCCCTGTCTAGAAAGCATAAAACTTCCCATGGTTTCCTTTCTTCTCTTTCAATGCATCCCACTTTAGAACCAAGTCTCCAACCTGAAAATTATCTGTTTTTGTCCTTCTGTCAAAAGCTTCCTTGATCTTCTTTTGATGTGCCACAGACCTTTCCACTAGCTGTTCTCTGATTTGATGTACCTCTGCTAGATCAGTGATCCTTTTTGCCATGTCTTCTTCCTCATTCTGCTCTTCTTGTAGGAATTTTGCCACAGGGAGGGTTAATTGATTTGGGAACACAACCTCAGTGCCATATACCAGCTTGAATGGGGAATTCCCCGTGTATTTCTTAGTGGTCACTCTGTCAGCCCACAATGCATACCTGAGCTTAGAATCCCAATTCTTTTTGTTGTCTTCCAATAGATTTTTAATTATCCTTATTAGGCTTTTGTTGGAAGATTTTTCTAGACCATTGCCTTGAGGGTAATATGAGGTGGTATGAACCAGTTTAATACCCATGAATCACACATGTCCACCAACTCTGTTGCCTTGAAGGCTGCTGCATTATTTGTGATTATTTTATGTGGACACCCAAATATAGTGAAGATATTCTTTGTCAGAAACTTCATGACCACATGATGATCAACCTTTCTGGTAGGGATGTCCTCAATCCATTTAGTGAAATAATCAATGGCTACTAAGATCCATCTGTGTTGGCCACTGGAATGTGGATTGATTTCTCCAATGAAATCCAAGCCCCACTGCTGAAAAGGGCCACTAGCATGTATAGGTTTTAAGGGTATGGACTTCAATTGCTGCTTCCCTTCAAATCTTTGGCAGCTGTCACAAGATTTAACAAATGAAAAGACATCAACAAACAACGTATGCAAATAATACCCAGCTCTGAGGATCTTATGGGCTGTAGTTTTCCAATAATGATGTCCTCCACATATACTGGAATGAAACCGATGCATGACTTCAATGGATTTTTCTTTGTCCAGACACCTTAGCAGAATTTAATGAAAATAAAGCATATTTTCATGAATGCAATATTTGGTTGCCCTGAGATTAATAGTTCTGGCTTGGCTTGAACTAAGGCCTAGAGAAATTTCTAGCTTTAGCAAGAATTGAGCTATTGCAGAGTACCAACCACAAGAAGCTAAATTTTCTGCCAATGACTGATTTTTCCCTGGTTCAGCTGTTTCTTCTTCTGTCTGACCACTCTCTGAAACCATGATCATGAGATTTATATTCAACGTTCTGCAATTTTCTTCAGCCATTAATCTAGTAAGGCCTTGACCTCTAACAAGCTTGGTGGGTTTCAATTCTATATTAAATTCAATAAGCTTTGCAATCCATTTAGCCCTTCTTCCATCAGCATCAGGCTATGTTAGGACATCCTTTATTGAAGCAGAGGGTACATACAAAATTACTTTAGAATTCATAATGTAATTTCTGAAAATTTTCAGGGACTTGATGAGAGCATATGCTTGTTTTTCAATGATATCATACTTCAGTTCAACATCTCTTAATGTTTTGCTGAAAAATGCCACTAGATGCTCTGAACCTTCTTCATCTGCTTGCTTTAAAACTATTGCAAGGGTGTCTTCTGAGGCAAATGAAAATATATGGAACTCCTTGTTGTAATCTGGACTGCTTAAAGTAGGAGCTTCCATAATAGCTTTATTAATGGACTCAAAGTATCTTCTTGCTGCATCAGTCCATTTGACCTCTGACGCCTTCTCAACATGGAGGTAATATGTTTTACAAGTTTTGCAAAATTTGGGATGAACCTCCTTACAAGATTTATTTTTCCCAGAAAGGACTGGATATCTTTCTTTGATCTTGGGATAGACAAGGTCTGTATTTCTTTTACTCTTTTTGGGTCAATTCAGACACTTGCAGCAGAAACAACATGTCCTAACAACTTGCCTTCTTTTAAAGAAAACTGTGACTTTTTAGGATTGACCGAAATCCAAAACCTCCTACACTTCAGGAACACTTTCTTCAAATGTTGTAAATGACCTTGATGACTGCTGGAGTATATTGTTATATCATCAAGGTAGATAAGGAAAAACTTATCCTTCTCTCCCACAAATGCTATATCCATAGCTCTTTGAAAGGTAGCTCCAAATTCATCAGTCCAAAAGGCATCTTGGAATACATAAAAGTGCCCCAAGGAGTGGTGAATGCAGTCTTCTCTTGGTCATCTGGATGTACAACAACCTAATTATACCTTGAAAATCCATCTAGGAAAGACATCACTTTGGCTCCTAAGACCTTCTGCAACAAATGCTCCATCTTGGGTAGAGGATAACTGTCTTTCTTAGAGCACTTGTCTAAGTTCTTGAAATCAACACAAAGCCTGGTTTCTCCACTTTTCTTTTTCAATTAGCGGGAGGAGCAAAGGGTTTATGGGTCTCAGCTTCTGTTTGAAAGGGATGGTGTCTTTCTCTAAAGGAATTTTATGCTGGATGATATTTTTGTCATATGTTTTCAGGTCACTATATTCCCAGGCAAAGACATCAACAAATTGCCTCATTAAATTGTAGTAATTAGCACTCTGTGCAGCAGACAGATGGGTATAGATTTATGTATCTTGGATGATCTAGAATCCCTATATTATGCTTACAGACTGCAGATTGGTCTTCTTTTTGGGCAACCTTATAAGGCACATCATTTTGGTCAAACAACTTTTCTAAAGGAACTAGACCTTTAGGTATATGATTGCTGGGCAGTTGGACAATGCTATATTTACCACTTTTGTTTCTAAGCTGGGATTGGGGGATTTCTTCCAAGGCTTCGTTCTCTTGGTCAATTTGCATTTAAGAGAATTCATCAATGAATTGTAGGAACCTATTCACTTCATCATCATCTTCAAAAGCATTCCAATGCTGGACATT
The DNA here is from genome assembly GCA_000404065.3 of Pinus taeda. NCBI lineage: Eukaryota > Viridiplantae > Streptophyta > Pinopsida > Pinales > Pinaceae > Pinus > Pinus taeda. The sequence goes on along the minus strand of APFE031525644.1, from coordinate 45,323 downwards.
ATCAGGCAAGGATGGTCTATAATTCATCTGGACTTCATAAACAAGTCTGGGAGGCATGGGTGGGATAAACATGCTAGCAGACACAAAAAGGGAATCAACAAGCTGATTTCTAACTCTAGGGACATATGAGATACAAAAACTGTCAAAATAATCTTTGAGTCTCCATACCTCATCTCTGTATGCTTTCAACCTTGGGTGCTTTGCTTGAAAAGTTCTGTTTACTTGCTGAATGATAAGATCAAAATCTCCAAACACCTTTATGTTCCTAATTCCTCTATCTTTAGCTGCATTAAGGGCCAATATCAGAGCTTCATACTCTGCTATATTGTTGGTGACTTGGAAAGCCAACTTAAAAGACAGAGGTGTGCTTTCTTGTTTTGGAGATATCAGCACCACCCCTGCTCCCGCAGTCTCCCTGGAACATGCTCCATCGAAGAACATCTCCCAAACCTGACTTCCTTGCTCTCCCTCAGCCTGATTCACTGGTTCCTTAATCTGCATTGGGGTCGTCTGAGACTCTTCAATTTGGAGAATACATGCTCCAAAGTCAGCTTCCACAGCATAAATGGGATGGTTAGAAGGACTCTTTTCATCACTAATGATGTAGGCCAGTTGTGCTTCTTTGTACAATCTCTTGCTTTCCCCTCCAAAAACTGGGACAGTAGCATAAGATAAATCATTTTTTAGTGTCCCACCTAGTCTCTTAATCCATCCTCTAGATAGAAACATGCCAAACTTAGGAGGGACATCTGCTACTATAATTTCCATCACCATGCTCTTCATGGGCAGCTAAATTAGGGTAATGGCTAAATCTTTGATTCATCCTAGGAATTTTACCTTTGTTGAATCAAAGGAGAATAGATCACGATAAGGTCTGGTGATATCAAGACCTAACTCTTCCATGACAGCCTTTGGCATTAGATTGTGGCTGGCCCCTGTGTCTAGCAAGCAATTGTGGAGGATTTTGTCATGAATGTTCAAGGATACATAAAATGATGGGGAGTTATCATCAGTAGGTTCGGTCATTGGGCTAAGCACAATTGCAAGCTTATCATCTTGCAAATTGACATAGTCAGTGGAGGTTTGTATGGTTTTCAGCTCAAGAGCATCAAGGATAGGCTTTCTAAACACTTCATTCTTTACAAGTCCTAATATAGGTACAAATATTTTTAACCTCTGGAATTTTCATTCAAAGCTAAAAGGGGAAGGGGACTTGTCAGGACCTGTTACCTCTTGAGCTGGTGCTTTGAGGATGACTGGGTTAGCTGCTAGTCTTTTTTGTTTGATGTTCTGTGACTCTATTAGGACAACAACTTTTTGGGCAGGATTCTCCTTGACATTGTTTACTTTTGACCTCAGGTTGTATCTTTTCTTCTCATCAGTTTGTAGAACAACCTCTCTGTCCCACCTTCGACTGTTTTGGTCTTGCAGCAATGATTCTTCGTAGGCATCCAATGTCAAAAAGGCAGCACTACCTTTATCTTCCATACAATGAATTTCATCCTCTTCTTCAGACTGATCCTCCTCCATGACTACGTTTTGAAAAGGAGCCTTAACTTTCTGTTCTTCATTTGCTTCTTTACCCCTCTAAATTATTTGCAATTGTTCATTTTCTCTTCTAAATGGATTTGGATTCCTTGGAGAAAATGTGTTTGGAAGCCTTGCCTTCCTAGAGTTCTTCTCAACCTTCAGCTTAGATATCTCAGCAGCCAATGACTCTATCGTTCTGGTCATTTTGTCTAACTTAGGTTCTAAAGACGAAGTAGAGGAAGAAGAAGCCTCACCTCTCTGCCTCCTTCTGTCAGCATAACTTTTGAGCTTTTCTGTAGCAATGATATTCAGCTCCACATCTAAAGCTGCATCTTGCATATCAGCTAGAGTGGCACATCTTCTTTCTATTAAGAGTAGGAAAAAATCAGAGTCAAAAGCATTGGCATAGGTGAGTTTGGAAGAGTTGGGGGTTGGCTTTACTTCAGCTGGTATCTTACTATACATATGATTGAATATTTTATTAAAATCAAGTAAAGATTCCCCATTTTCCCTCAGGTTACCAAACTCAATATGGTAATATAGCACGTCTTTTTTATCTCCCCAATGTTTCAGAAATACATCATCTAATGCTTCAATATCTGTTATAGACCTAGGGGCCAGTTCTCTGAACCATTTTCTAGCCTCTCCATCAAAGCTCTGGACAAACACTCTCGTCCACACATCATCCTCATTGACATCAAGGTTATCATCATAGCTATAAAAAGGCTCAAGGTGTTCTTCAACTGTTACCCCCTTTGTACCAGTGAATTTAGGCATGTATTTCTGGTATTCTCCTACATTCATGGCATTTAAAGGAACATGCAAGACCAGGGGCCTATACCTATCAACAATGATCCTTTCCATCTTCGTGGGAGCTTGTTGGCCTACCATGGCTGGTGTAGGTGGAAGGATACTGGCAGATTGGATGGTAGGAAACAATTAAATAGATGACAAAAACAAAGGAATATGATGGACTGTATGGGAAGCCTTCTTTGGACTTAGATCCAAAGGGGAACTAAAAGGACAAGGAGCTTTATGAACCTCTGAGGGTAGTTCTTCACTAACAATGTTAGGCTCTATATCTTCAAACTATATATTCTCAACTATAGGCCCTTCTTGCAAAGATACATAAGGTTTTTTAGACTTACCTAATCCTGATTCTCCTTTCAGTGATGTCTTCTTCTGCTTAACAATCTTCTCAAGGTCAGGCACTGGGTTAGCTGGTGATTTCTAAGGATTTCTTCGAGTATGCCTCACAAACTGAGCCATAACTGCAATGTGGAGTCGCCACTAGGTTAATTCTCTAGTAGAGTCTCCAGATAGATGATTACAAATAGAAATGTGTCTAGACTTTGTCTATCATCAAAGCTAAAACTATGTCGTTCTCCCAGCGAAGCTGAGCTTCAATCTCGATCCCCGGCAACGATGCCACTTATTATTATCACCCCAAGAAACTCTCCTAGGTTGTAGCTCAGAGATGCTCGGGAACATTACAAACTAAACTAAATGTTGGAAATGGATGAGTGGAAGGAATGATGCTTGTTCAAGCCAGATAACCACTCCTACTTTGATTGACTCCAGACATGCGTGAACACCCCCAGACTACAAGGCTTTATACCACCAATTACTCACAACTTTAAGGATTGGGTGAATATGGAGAATACTCACCACACCAGCAGATGCATAGGACCTTGTGATGGCCGGCTGCAACCAGTAAAGAGGTTTGCAAATCTAATTCCCTAATGTACATATAGGATAACAACTCTCTAGCATTAGGTGAAAAGAAACATGAATAACACATTCACTGATACATACAAGATTTTAACACAGAGGTAGGATGATAGATCCTCTAATGCTAAACATCAAGAGTTCAGGAAAACTGCATAACAGGCACAACCTAGAACATAATAGGAATGGAAAGTGAGTAATTAACAACAAAAGAAACTTGTATTAGCTGAAATTGAAGACGAGACGCTGCAAGTATCAAAGCAGTTACAGTCTCCAGAAGTTGAACCTTACATCAAAACAACAACCATCAACCTTCATTACATCTGGTTTCTGGGTATATATATAGTTCATTACAAAGGCACTCGACCGTTCTAGGTATGGAGGGGTCATAATTGACTAACCGCTTTGACTGCCTGATGGAGTCTTTGGTGCAATTTTCCTGCTTCAGTGAATAAATCCGATATTCTCAAGTGCTCTATTGTCCTTCTCGGGTAGGTGGAGTGTCGTATGGGATGGAGTCCCATAACTGTTAAATACATTTGTCTGCTCGAGGTCCATCCTTTTACTTCTCGTCCACCTTTCCTGTTGAATGCAGTTGTTGAGGAGCAACTGCGCCGAGTACTAAACATTGGCCACCTTTGTCCTTTTGGGAGCATGGAATGGTTAAGGTACATGGACTGCACATTGGGTGGAACACTCGGATGGGGGAGTACTATCGGCCATTAGATTGGGTAGCTCGATGGCGGGGATTTCTTGGCAGGGAGTACTAGGAGATATGGAAGTGGAGTGAACACAGGCCGTTGGATCTTGTGTAGACAGATACAACGGTCATCGGGTGGAGGAGACGCACGGGAGTTAACAGGCGAGAATGGTGGTTTCAGTGGTAGGCAGTATTGATTGCACCGCTTCAGGGCTTATGGTAGTAAAAGTACAATGGCGTGCGATCTCAATCAAAGGGTGATGCATGGCAACAGGGAAATAACGAAACCACTTTCCATCGCGCGCTATCGTCCTTGCAGTTTGAAGGTGCGGGGAAAGCAACTGTCGTCCGATCGTGGCGGAGATGATCGGATCGCAATGGAATGGTTGAGCGAGTTTCTGTGACGGGAGCCGTTTGATCGGGGTGGTGACGATTAATAGCTAGGGTTACGGTGAAGCTTTATGGAGGCACATGGGCATATGGCGTGGGTTTTATAAGGTTTTGTGTATTAACGCCTGGGGCTTGAAAAGGTCTTTAATATGATTTTCAACAAAAAATCATGGGAAATAGAGACCAAAGGAGGGTGAGAGAGGTGGAGGAGAAGGTTAGGGCAACCACTATGAGCCCTTTTTGAGCATGACCATAGACAAAATGTGCTTCTAACTTTAGAAAATCAATGTTATATGGTAGAGCTAATAGGATGAATGGAGGAGTCTAGCTCCTTAGTTATACTTTTTTTACCATGTTTTGAATAGACATGTCTCTCGGGAAGGGCACTTTGATTTCATGTAGTCTCATGTAGGCTGAATTGAAGAATATGGGTTTCCCAACTTGAAAATTCAATATCTCACCAACGAGTAGGAGTTAGAAGGCAACTAAATACTCGTTGGAAAGGGATTGAATGCCTCAATACTCTTATGTGAGTGAATTCTTGAGAAAATGTTCCCTTTGACATCAACAACAATAATTATTCCAACATAAACTAGTGCTTCTTCATTCATAGCTTTTGTAGTCTATCTGGCCATAATAATGGTGCTATAAAATTAGCTTCTTATACTAAGATATTCCTACTTGTATATGTGATAGCTCAATTTAGTCGTTGTAAAGAACCCTTTTGGTTTTGGTTCACTAACCAATCATAAAGCAAAATTGAATTGATTATATTAATCCCAATTAAAATTGACATGTTTGTTGTAAATATGATAATATAAAGGATTAAGGGGGTTGGTTGGTTTTGGAGGATCAAGTAATATGATATCATTATTTAATATATTTATCATTCTCAAAGATATTCTTGTAAATTTCATTGCAATTAATAAATAAAGAGAGATATTTCCTATTTGTATTAATTGTAACATTATGCGCTTCCATAAATGTGTCCAAAACATATAATAGGTTGTCATTTATCAACAATTTGTGCTTCAATTAGTCCTATGTAATCATATCAATTGGTACTAGAGCTAGAATCTTCTACTCTACATTGTCTTCTCAAACTAGGAATATGTTTTCACCATTCCTTTGATGAATTTATATCAATGCTATTTACCATATTGTTGCATCAATTTAATTGTGAGATCCTAGTCTAGATGCTTTCAACACATTATAATTTTTGGGTCATACATCATTCACCCCACACAACATCAGTACACATCAAATTAACAATAATATGGGAGGTAAAATAAGTTTATATTATAAGGGATGTATGAAGCATTATAAAACAAATATTTTCACCAATAAAGAGAAGAGATATATGATTAGTTAAAATAACTAACAAGAAACTTTGCATTCATAGATAACTATAATTGAAATTCCATCTCGAAGTTGACGCACCATTCTTGGGAAGGAACTCATTGATAACAAAGAAAATTGTTGCAGTCCATTTATTCTAACATCAAAGCTCTATATGAATGGTTGTAGCTATTGAGTCATACTTTGTTCTACATCAATTTTCTAATGAAGAAAAATCAATATTCATTAGTCTCAATTTTTCCCATAATGCACTATCCTAGTAGGAATATTTCATGCAATAGGGTATCGAAGCACACCAATCCCTAATATGTTGGAAGGATACACTTGCAACAGAAAAATGACATCTTGTAGATATAAATTTTGGATTTACCATAGTGATATTTGATAATTGTCGACAATTTGAATCCATATTCAAGACAAACATTGAATAAAGATAACATAGGTGGAGGAATAAATAAACAAATAGCCAAAATGAAAAAATCATACAAACCCAAAAGTCGGATTATTATTACAATAACCTTTAAGGAATTGTAGGTCCGTTACTCTTTGTTCAATTTTTGTCCTTGATTTTTCAAGGGAATATATATGATCCCATGAATCTCCTCCATATAGAGAAATAATGGTAGATTTTAGACTTCCGTGGTTTGTTTTTGTAGATAGATATTTCAGATTTACCACAGTGATATTCGAGAATTGTTGACATTTTGAATCCATAAGTGGATTGATATTCAGAACAAAAATTTAAGAAAGATAATGAAGACAAAGGAATAAATAAACATATAAGCAAAATGAAAACATCACACAAACCTAAAAATTCAGACAATTATTACGATAATATTTAAGGAATTGTAGTCCACTGCTCTTCATTTAATTTTTATCCTTGATTTTTCGAGAGAACATATCTCATCCATGAATATCTTTTGTATAGAAATATGATGGTATATTTTAGTATTTTGTGGTTTTTATTTTGTAGATAGGTATTTTGGATTTATCGCAGTGATATTCGAGAATTGTCAACATTTCAAATTCATAAGTGGATCCATCTTCAGGAAAAACATTGAAGAAAGATAAGACAGGAAAAGGAATAAATAAACAAATAGAAAAAATGAAAAAATCATACAAACCTAAAATATTAGATTGTTATTACAACAATATTTAAGTAATTGTAGGTCCACTGCTCTTCATTCAATTTTTATCCTTGATTTTTCAAGAGAACAAATTTCGTCCTATGAATCTCCTTGTATAGAGAAATAATTGTATATTTTTGACTTCTGTGATTTGTTTTTGTAGAGAGATATTTTGGCTTTACCAAAAAAATTTCAATTTTTGTCGACATTTTGAATCCATAAGTGGATCCATCTTCAGGACAAACATTGAAGAAAGATAAGGCGGGTGAAGGAATAAACAAACAAATAGAAAAAGTGAAAAAATCACACAAACTTGTAGGTCCACTACTATTCGTTCAATTTTTATCCTTTATTTTCAAGAGAAAATATCTCATCCCATGAATCTCCTTCACATAAAGAAATAATGGTATTTTAGAATTATATGGTTTATGTTTGTAGATATTTCGGATTTACCATAGTGATATTCTAGAATTGTTGACGTTTCGAATCCATAAGTGGATCCATCCTAAGGACAAACATTGAAAAAAGATAAGGCATGTGAAGGAATAAATAAACAAATAGACAAAATGAAAAAATCACACAAAACTATAGGTCCGCCACTCTCCTTTCAATTTTTATCCTTGATTTTTATAGAGAACATATCTCATCCCATGAATCTCCTCCATCCTGAAGCACTGTTGAATGTTGATTGAAGTAGCTGATAGAATGCCTAAATGCTTAAAGATTCTCAAATTCCTAATTGTCACCATGATGAGATATGGTTATCAATTTTGAATGAAATTAGAAGAGAAGTTAAAGTGCCAAAATGGTTGAGAAAAGGGAAACCTTACAAGTTGAATAATTAATTGGACAAAATACTATTTGAGCCCATGCTTGTTACAGATAAAGATAAGGGTAAAGGAAATTTCCATTGGAAGAAAAAACAATAGAAACATGGTTCTCAACCTACTAATGCTTCCAAGAAACCTACCTACGGTATGTGATGTGAACATCACTATGCATCCACCTATCCAAATGAACATTGTAGAGCACAAAAGTGAACTATGATCATGGAGATGGGTAAGAACATTGACACTAACCATGTATCTTTGAAATTTCTTATGGTCAGCTTTTACAATCTAACCATGATACCAATGTAGAAAGCCTACAATATTGTACATGGGTTTGCTACAAACTTATAATCCTCCATAGTGATATATAAAATCCAACAAAAATTTGCTACAACCTTAAAAGAGGAAGGATGGAGATATATTGTTCCATATCAAGTTTTGAGGGAAGACAATTTATTCACATTGCTAAGTAAACTTGACTCGGATAGAGTCAAAGGAGGTTAAACAATGATGGTTTTGGGGCACATGGTATTGTGCACCCATGGTATTCTGCCTGTGGTATTATATGTAATGGAGCCTATAAAAGGTTGGAATGACTTCATTGTAATGCAAGGGTCTGGAGGTGAGTGGTGAAGGTTCACTTGGCCGGTTGGCCAGGGTTTTGGCCAAGGATAATGAAATTTCATTATGATCGGGTTTTTCCCCAGATTTGGGGTTTTCCCAGATAAACATGTGTGTTTATGTGTTTATGGTTGTTGCTATTTATTTTTATATTTATTTCTCTCAGTAATTCTATGTAATTAATTTGTGTTCTCAGGTAAATTTCTTAACGATTGGTATTAGAGCCAAAGGTTGTGTATTGGTTTCAAAAAAATGCTTTTATTGCCAAGGGTTATTTAGCTTGGTAGACATAGAAAGGATTGATGAATAGTTTGTTCGCAAATCTAATCTAAATGCAGCCAAAACAAGGTTCTACAAAGGCAGATAGATGAAGGCAAGGAAGCTGCAATTTGTAGCGGCCATGAAAGAGTTGTTGCAGGCGAAGAGTCCAGAGGTAGAGGATCAGGAGGAGGAGGAGAAGTTATTGTTGTGGGATCCTTCGGCAGCAATAGAGAGAGCTCGGAGCAGATCTGTGTCTCGGCGAGGTCGTAAGCGAGAAAGGTTAAGTGGCATGGAAGAGAATGCTGATGCCATGGATATAGATCAACCAAACAAGAAGCATCACATGTTATCACACTCCAGATCCAGATCAAGGCCTCTTGGTGAAGTCACTCGAAGCGAGGATTTCAAGGATTCATCTCAGAATTTAAAGGCAGTTAAACTTGACAAGAAGGCAGCAAAGAAACAAAACAAGGATGCCTTCAATTGAGAGAATATGGGTCAGAATAGCAACAACAATAAACAAAAAAAATATATATATATTAATTAATGAAGTCAAAATTATTGCATGTAAATGGGCATACTACTGTAAGACCTGGTAAGGCATGTGTACCCCTCGGTGATCACCGGTAAAGTCTGGGTTAGACCTAGGTGATAGGGGGATGACGAGTTAACAATACCCCGAGAAAAATCTCCGAGGGGGGTAAGAGCTAGAGTGAGCGAGATTGTCTCACTTAGCAGGTTTTCCTGAGTTAGTCAAGGGACCCCAAGTCAAGTTTAAGGGGGGAATTGTTAAGTAAAATTGACTCAAAGGAGGTTAAACAATGATGGTTTTGGTGCACATGGTATTGTGCACCCATGGTATTTTGCCTGTGGTATTATATGTAATGGATAAAAGGCTGGAATGAATTCCTTGTAATGCAAGGGCCTGGAGGTGAGCGGTGAAGGCTCACTTGGCCGGATTGGCCAGGGTTTTTACCAAGGATAATGAAATTTCATTATGATCTGGTTTTCCCCCAGATAAACATGTGTGCTTATGTATTTTTGGTTATTTTTATATTTGTTTCTCTCAGTAATTCTCTATAACTTATTTATGTTATGCGATAAATTCCTTAACACACATTTTTCTTAATAGTAGAAGCCAAAGTTTTTTTATCTATCCATAAATAACAATAATATTAAAGTTGGAAGTTGTTGATCATCCTTAGACCTATCCTCTTGGATGGATGCAAAAAGGAAAGGAAGTTTGTCATATACAATTTGACCATTGTAGGTGTAACACCGTCCTCGCACATCTACCCAAGAAATTGGCCAACAGGGGTAAACATATGATGAGAGGCCACTATGATATGATTCGACCTCCTAAGTCACATTAACTAAGTGGAACCAATGGAAACACACCATACATGCATTCAACATTAGCATTAGGACCCTCAGGATTCAGGAACCAACCCAACTGCCAAGCAACCCCTGGGCCCCACTAACATTTTGGACCACTTGACCTTTCCAGAGCATTTTTCCAACCAAGGCTACATGACTAGTAACTTAACCCAAGCTTTTACAGGGCTCTAGAGTGTTTTTCCAACCAGAGCTTCCAGGAACTAATAAATCAACCCAAGCTAAGGAAACATGAGAATCAACTAAAACAAAAACAAGGAAATAAAATCATAATCTTCATGGCTATATAGGAAATGGAAAGGCTAAGAAAATCCACTGTCAATCTAGGCAATCCTCCATACCAATGACATATAATAAATAAGAAACCCCATACATGTGCCATGCATGCCAAAACTAGTGAGGAAAACATACATGCAACTCGGAACCTATAAGAAAAACCCGTTGTAGCTACTGATCCTATGTCCTCTTGTGCTTTCCTATTTTTCCTTTGCCTTCTTGCTCAAAAAATCCAATTATGCCACACTCTACATGAGTTCTCCAAGAAAACTCTAAGAACTCAAGAGTATGAGAGAGAGAATAGAAGAGAGCTCCAAAACTTAACTAACCAAGCTTACATTGACCAAGTCTACCCACTGACCCTCAAAAACCCTTTTATTAACGAGGCCTCTATTTTCTTCATTTTCCATTATTTTCCTTCATTTTCCTCCTCACATGCAACTCGTGACCTTTCACCTTCCTTTTCTCCTAATTTCCATTATTTTCATAAATAATATACCAATAAATTCCGCTTTCCTTTCCAAGTCCTTTTCCATTTCCTTTGCTAATTTTCTTATCCATAATAAACTGAATGAACACCCACTAGGATGATTTCCCCACCATTAAACATGGAATATGTGTCCCATCAACCATTGCCTTATATATGTTTACGTGGATTTTTTAACCAAGGCTATTACATAACCCCCCGCCCCTTGGGGGAACACCGTCCTTATCATTCAATGACAGTTATAACCAACTAGACTTTTGAAAACAAAACATACTGCCCATGGAGCTTTATAGCCAACTCCTTGCAATATTTACAATGACATCCTACTAAAAACATGACAGACATACTGTTTACTGGAGCTTTATAACGCAACTCATTATGATATTTACAATCCACATATACTTATGCATCTTTTCTTCAACCAACAAATAACCATATTGTCTTTGGAGCTTTATAATCCATCTCGATAAAATATCTACAATAATATACACATATGCACATTTTCTCAAACAATAGATGAAAGGATATGTTGCTTGTATCAATCAAGGGAATCCAGAGGCTCACACCTCCATCCTAAAAGTAATAACAAGATTCACCTCCTTCTTAGGAGGTCTAGAATCCACTGCAATTCAAATCTACATCCAATGTCCAACACTATAATCTTGAACCACTTGTCCTCTCAGTGAAAAATTACTGGATCATTGTTTCAAGATGCACTGCCAATGTGCATCTTAATTCCATCCAGAAATGCTAATGACCAAAAAAACTATATCCCCTACCTTTCCTTCTCTGCTATAGAGTCCCTCGGGCAATCTGGTCACCCCCTTACTTGCAATCACACACCTTCCAAGTTCCACTGACACTCCCATCCTAGGAAGTCCATCCCTTGGAAAGGCTTCCTCACATTGGAAGATACAAAACCCAAGGTATATCCTTGCCTTAAAACCATGATACCGGTCATAGCATACTCATGGAAATCAAAGGATACTATTGGTTGGTACTAGTGTCCCACAATGGACCTGCTCTTGAATTCTTTACCAACATACTACTGGTTGTTCCAATTCCTTTCATTGCTATTGGTAATTCTTGTAGTTTATTTCAACCACCCAACTGACCATTTCCATGCTTCTTGTACCAAGCACATAATTTCCATTAGATTTAAAATAAATTGAAATAAATTCACATCGTACCTCATTGATAGCTCATCAAAAAGGTACACTTACAATCCTGTTTTCTTCCTGTCACAACAAGTCAAACTAACATCCTTGATGAAATCATCATGTATAAACATATCACTTCAGGTTAGCTCAAAACACAACCATCATAGTTCAAAATAATAACTCACATGTAACCATCATAAACCAGAATCATAGATCACATGTAATCACCATAGACCAAAATCATAAATAACATGCATAATTAAACTGAAATAAAATACTAATACTTATCCTTTAGTCGATATTTAACTTCTACCTTTTTCCTTATTCTGTACGCACACCTGATCGATTGCCACACCCGACAAACACCCAGTGCCTTCTCCTCAACCAAGTGAACATACACATAGTGTGCATCACACACGACATACAACACCATGAAATACATGCATCTACATATGAGACAAAACACATACACCTACACCTATTTTACAAAAAAACACAATACATGTGCCTACACCTAGTGTACACCACCACAGAATACATATACGTACACAAAGTACAACATAAAGAATACACATGTCATGATACCATGACTACACAATGCACATACATAGTACCACACACCCGCAAAACAACATGTACGACACACAAAATACCACATGTACACTAGTGCCATTTGTGCAACACATACATAGTACCACTTGTACAAAGCACCACCTGAACAATGTGTTCACAACATGACATGTACAAAAAACCACCTGCACAATGTGTACACAATGCCAGACATGCATGACATGTACACGAACCCACATGTACACAACACCATATGCATGACATGTACACAAAACCACATGCACGACATGTACATGAACCCACATGTACCCAACAATATATGCATGACATGTACACAACACCATATGTGAAACATGTACCTGACACCACATGCTCACAGCGCCACTTGTACAATCTGCACACAACACCATATGTACAACATGCACACAACACCATATGTACATAGCACTACATATATAACATGTACATAGCACTACATATCCAACATGCACAAAACACCATATGCACACAACATTGCATATTCATCATGTGCATAGTACAATATGTACACAACACCGCATATCCAACATGTACATAGCACCATCTATACCCAACACTTCATATGCAATATTCACACAACATTATCTATACCACCTTGTACATAACATTGCATAAAAAACATGTACACACACTACATATACACAACACCTCATGTGCACAACATCACAGATGCAACATGTACAACATATACAACATATACACAACAATAGTACCACACATCCAAAACCACAATGTCTCTACCAAGCAACCTTGCTTCCAGTATCTTATCCATGCTTATTCCAGCATGTCGCAGCCACACCGCTTTCATTTTGTTGATGTATCCCTCAGTATAGCCTTCCCATAACATAAACATAATATAATCACATAACATCAACTCATAACCACATGATACCAACCTCATAGATTTGTCAAGGCTACTCCTCTCAATTGATTCCTCATAAGACTCAATACCTCTTCATGCTATTTACTTGCATAAGCAATCATTCCTCCACAAGAACGATACATGATGATCCTATTATACAAAGGTGTGCGTACATACACATACATACATATAAACATCAACATAAAATAATAATGAACTAGTCAGTCAACGACATACATACATACACATGTACATGTAAACATTAGCATAAAGTAATCATGCTTCATGATGACCTTGTTAGACATGACAGACATACATACATACATGTATACATATATACACATCAACATAATTGCGATCACAACGTAATTACTGGATATCACAAGGTCAAGGTTAAGAGAACTCCCTTTATGCATGCAACACATGTGTAACATCGAGAACAACAGTTCCCAACATAGCCAAGGCATATGACACCTCGAATCGATTCATGTTACCTTTCTTGATTATCTTTCCCATGACTGTCATCATCCATTTACATCAATGGACCCAACCAATCCAACTAACTATGATACTCTTGCCTTCAGTTTCCCTTATACATGCACTTAGATTCATCCGAGTCTTTCATTACCTATTGGGTTTCATTCAACGCCTCTTGAGACTCATTAACTTTCCTCTTTCCCAACCAATTCCCAAGACTCTCAAAACAATAAAGGCAAGATTAAGAAGAAAACAAGAAGAAAACCATGGAAAATCAACAAAAATAGAAGACCACAAACAAAGTGGCAAGGCCTTGCACCAGACACAATCAAAATCACAAATCAATCACAAAAGGCCAAAAGCACAAGACTAAAAACAAACACCATGACTCAATCCCATGGTTCCCAAGGAAAGCTTAATCAAATCCTTCTTCAATATTTCATGGGAACCTCTCTTGACATGCAATTCACTACATCATACTACCATAACCGCATAACAATCAGTGAATAAATAAACATAACAATACATTGGTTACATTACCTTGTTGTGCCAAGCATGTTGTCTTGTAACTGAACACATCCACACCAATTCTCAAGGGACTCCAATTCCCTTGATAGATCCACCTGTAACTAGATATACCTGTCAAGTACATTATCATGACTCTAGCACATATCCACATAATTTCAAACAAATCAGGGTTAAGAAGACTTCCTGTATGAAAAACACTCATTATTTTGGAATTAGGGTTTCCAAACATAGCCAAAGGAATTCTTTCCCAATTCCTTTCTCCTACCTTTTTACTTTGTTGGAATCAAGGATTAATATGTGTTGTTACATCACCCAACTATTAGTTATATAAGCACATCAATTGTCACCTTGTCACTTTAATATCAAGTATGTTTCCTGTAACTGCTCACACATGTCAAACACGCATTCCAAATATCAAGACAATCATATCTATCAATTTGAAATCAAAATTTAGACTAAAAATCATGTCATACTCCAAAGTCAACTCATAATCATTAGACATAATGCTACAACTATCACCTACTACACTCAAGTACATGTTAATTGTCTCAACACATATGTATTGATACAATCATCTTAAAACAAGATCATTGGAACGCATACTCATATTATGCAAATCATCAAACATTCAACCAAATTGCAAACATACCATGTTAAATAAATCAACTAGATGAGATAATAGACACCAAACACTCAAACACCAAATAGACGTCCTAATCAAAAAGTCAAGCACAAAGTAGACGACATAAGAAAATTCATACCTTAATGTATCTCAGGGGACGCAATCATGTCTACATAATCAATCTAGATTAGCACGATATAACTTCAAAACACATCAAATAAACCCCAAATAAGGTCATGATATCCATAATAGTCACTAGCTAACATGTTCACATCATACGCTCATAAAAAATTATCATTCATACAGTCACATCTGCACAATCAGTCTAGATTAGCACAACACAATGTCACAAATAAGTCAACTCATACCTAAGTTTCATAACCCTAACCATATGCATAGGCCAATCCAATTTAGCATGATACATATAACATAAATATCTTAAATGAAATAACCCTAATAATCAAGTTACTAACATATAACAACAACACGTTATATACCATGCTCATCAATAACATATAACATAATCATCAAGTTATCTAACATAAAACAAAATAATAATACATAACACCACATGTTATTATCATTCATGACTATCCGACACATGTGCATATGACTACACTAATCAACTAGCATATATCATGTATGTAACCATAACATCAATAGAATGAAAGGCATACACATAACCATAATGCATATAACAATCCTTAAACTATATGCATGCCCAACATCCAAACTTGTATGATGACATGCTCTTGCCTCAAGGTCCAATGCTGCAACTGCACTTTGACGATTTGCATCTCCTACTCTATCTCAGCCAACACATTAGCATCATAACACACCAATATCATCATGATGATCTAATTTCATACATCGACCTCACAATTCATGTACGACCTACCATACATTCATAACCATAACCATGGCAATGCATGCATATAGACATCGACAAGCATAACAATTCATATACACTCATACACTCATGATGACATGTCCCACAACAACACCATCAACCTTCACATGGCGACATCACTACAACCATGATCAACAACATGCAAATGCAACAAGCACATGGACTACAAGAATAAGGAACACATTTGAAACCAACATGAATGCATGACCAACACACAACCTATCTAGTCCGAGGGGTGAACCATGCTCTAATACCACTCTGTAACACCCTCCTCCCACATCTACCCAAGCAACCGACCAGCTAGGGTAAACATGTGATAAGAGGCCACTATGATATGATTTGACCTCCTATGTCACATTAAGGAAGTGGAATTGATAGAAACACACCATAAAGACATTCAACATTAGCATTAGGACCTTCAGGAACCAACCCAACCTTTTTACTAACTAGCCCTTGGGTCCCACTGACATTTTGGACCACTTGACCTTTGGATGCTCTCATGCTATGGGCATGCCATTTTTCAAGGACATATGGATGCTATCACAGGCTTGCAAGCCAATGTCTAGGGACTATTTTTCTTAGTTTTGTGCCAACATCCATGGGATTTAAGCCACATTTTCAGGCCCAGAGAATAGGTCACTGCCTAGAATTGAATGACACCTTCAAAACAATAAGATAACATGGGAATAACATTACTAATGCAATTACTTGAATAAGAGCTTGACTGGACCCCTACTAGCCATGGCAGGCGTTTCATTAAACACACCACGAATATGTAATCTACATGTGTAAATAATAGATCTAAGCATAGGGATCTCATGCTTATCTGAGATTCACTATGAGGAATTGTTTCCTTGTTACTTTAGTAGTAGTTTCATCCATTAGGCCATAGATACATTGTTCATTCATATACAAGTAAAAACATGATGGGATCCATACATAGCCACTGTCATAATACATATTCATAACCAACATAATAAAAATAAAAATACTTGAAATCACAACCATATGATTCACATATAAACTAGTATAATACTCATATAAATACATGGAGAAATAACCTCATATTGATGATCCAAAAGCCAAACCCAATATGGGACTTCTACATTTCACCTGACTATATAATGGCTGAGCCAAATCTCTCTTTAGCCATTCACACCTGTGCCATATTGTAAGCATGAATGTGGGATCTTACAAACACATCAATCAAAACCATCTAGGGATTCCAGAGGCCATCCACATCAACCCATCAAACAATGATTCCACCTCATGGTCAGACATCACAAAATCATCATCAGGTTGGTCTCTATCTATGCCTTCTAGTGCTTCCAAAGTGTTTTCTCCAACCAAGGCTTCTGGAACTAGTAACTCAATCCACATATGTCGTTGGGCTTCCAGAGAATTTGTCAAACCAAGGCTTTTAGGACTAGTAAATCAACCCACCAAGGGCTTCAAGAGAATTTTTACAACCAAGGCTATGGGACTAGTAACTCAACCCAAGCTATTACAGGGCTCCAAACCTTTTTTCCAACTAGGGTTTTCAGGAACTAATACTCAACCCAAGCTAAGGAAACATGAGAACCAACCAAAACAAAAACAAGGAAATAAACCCACAATCTCCATGGCTATCCAGGAAATGGCAAGGCTAGGAAAATCCACTATCAATCTAGGCAATCCTCCCTGCAGATGACATATCATAACCAAGAAACAACATGCATGTGCCATGCATGCCAAAAATAGTGAAGAAAACATACATGCAACTCGGCATCTATAAGAAAAACCTGTTGTAGCTGCTGATCCCAATGTCCTCTTGTGTTTTCCTGCTTTTCCTTTGAATTTTTTCTCCAAAAGTCTAAGTATGCCACACTCTCAAAGAGTGCTCCAAGAAAAATCTAAGAGCCCAAGAGTATGAGAGAGAGAATATAAGAGAGCTCCAAAACTGAACTGACCAAGCTTACCTTGACCAAGTCTGCCCACTGATCCTCAGAAGCCTTTTTATTAATGAGGCCTCTATTTTCTTCATTTTCCATTATTTTCCTTAATTTTTCTCCTCACATGCAACTTGTGACCTTTCACCTTCCTTTTCTCCTAATTTCCATTATTTTCATAAATAAAATACCAATAAATGCCTCTCGCCTTTCCAAAGCCTTTTCCACTTCCTTTTCCAATTTCCTTAGCCATAATAAACCAAATGAACACCCACTAGGATGTTTTCCCCACCATTAAACTTGGAATACGTGTCCCATCAATTGCGGCCTTATATATTTTTACATGGATTTTTTAACCAGGGCTGTTACAGAACCCTCCCCCTTGGGGGAACACCATCCACGGTGTTAATTGACACCTATAACCAACAAGACTATTGAAAACAAATCATACTACCCATGGATCTTTATAACACAACTCTTTGCAGTATTTACAATGACATCCTGTTGAAAACATGACAAAAATACCATTTGCTAGAGCTTTATAACACAACTCATTATGATATTTAAAATACACATATACTTATACACCTTTGCTTCAACCAACAAATAATCATACTGTCAATGGAGCTTTATAAATCCAGATCGATATAGTATTTACAATAATATACACATATACACATATGCACATTTTCTCAACCAAGAAATGAAAGGATACAATGCTCGTATCAATCAAGGGAATCCAGAGGTTCACACCTCAACCCTCAAAGTAATACTAGGATTCGCCTCCTTCCTAGGAAGTTCAAAATCCACTGCAAGTCAAATCTACATCCAATTTCCAATGCTATAATCTTGTGCCACTTGTCCTCTCAGTGAATAGTTATCATCTCATATTTCTAGGGTGCACTCCCAATGTGCATCTTGATTCCATATGGAAATGTTAATGACCAAAACAAGTATATCCCTGACCTTCCCTTCTCTGCTATAGAGTCCCTCGGGAAATCCAGACACCCCTTTCCTTACAGTCTCACACCTTCCAAGTTCTACTGGCACCCCCTTCCTGTGAAGTCCATCCCTTGGAAAGGCTTTCTCACATTGGAATATACAAAAACCAAGGCACACCCCTGCCTTAAAATCATCATACTGTCATAGCATGCTCATGGAAATCAATGGACATTATTGGGTGCCAATGTCCCATAATGGCCCTGCTCTTGATTTTTTTACCAACATACTGCTGCTTGTTCCAATTCCTTTCATTGCTATTGCTAATTCTTGTAGTCGATTTCAACCACCCAACGACCATTTCTATGCTTCCTGTTCCAGGCACATAACTTCGATTAGATTTAAAATAAATTGAAATAAATTCACATCATACCTCATTGGTATATCATTAATAAGATACACTTGCAATCTTGTTTGCTTCCTGTCAAAAAACTAACATCCTTGACCAAATCATCATGTATAAACATATCAAATCAGTTTAGCTAAACAAACAACCATCATAGATTAAAATAATAACTCACATGTAACCATCATAAATCAGAATCATAGATCACATGTAATCATCATAGACTAGAATAATAAATAGCATGCATAATTAAACTGAAATAAAATAATGATACTTATACTTTAGTCGATCCTTAGTTTCTACATTTGTCCTTATTCTGTACGCATACCAAATTAGTTGCCACACCCAAAAAACACCCAGTGCCTTCTCCTTCCATATACACATACACATAGTGTGCATCACACACATACAACCAAACATGACATACAACACGATGCAATACATGCATCTACACCTAATGCACAACACATACGCCTACACCCGGTGTAAACCACCAAAAAATACATATACATACACAGAGTACAGCATAACGAATACACATGTCACTATACCATGACTACACAATCCACATACATAGTACCACATGCCTGCAACACAACATGTATGACACACAAACAATACCACATGTACACTAGTATGATTTGTACAACACGCACACAATACCACCTATACAAAGCACAACCTGCACAACCCGTGCACATCATCACATGTACACAACACCACTTACACAACGTGTACATAATACCACATGTACATCATACCACCAGTACAAGATGTACACAGTGTTAGACGTACACAACACCACATGCACAACATATACACAAGCCCACATGTACACAACGCCATATGCATGACATGTACACAACATCACCTGCACACAATACCATATGTACAACATGTACACGACACCACATGCTTGCAACACCACTTGTACAATCATGCACACAACACCATATGTACATAGCACTGCATATACAACATGTACATAGCACACTATGTACATAGTACTGCATATGTAACATGCCCACAACACCATATGCACACAACACCACATATCCATCATGTATACAATACAATATGTACACAACACTGCATATCCATCACGTGTACAGTACAATATGTACACAACACCACATATCCGTCATGTGTACAGTAAAATATGTACACAACACCACATATCTAACATGTACACAACACTATCTATACCCACCACTGCATATGAAATATTCACACAACACTATTTGTATTACGTGTTAGGGTCCTATAATTTATAGGATAAATTGATGATTATCTATTGATTTTCTACCATGTGTTGTTGTAAACAATTATTTCATTCTGCAAACTATTTTCAAAAGTTCAAAGAAAAAAGAGAGAAATAAAAAACAAATATGATAAAAAATAAGAGAAGAAAAAGAGGAAGAAAAAGAAAAATAAATAAATAAGGGATTTTAAAAAAAAAAAAATAAATATATATATATATATATATATATATATATATATATATGAAAAACAAAAAGAAAGAAAAGGAAAATTAGAAAAATAAAAAAAATTGAGCCCCTCTAGTGAGCTAATCAAAATGCCGATTTATATTCCAAAAATGCCAAATTTATAAATTTTTACACCTTGGATATTATGTTTTATTTGATTACTATGTATTTGGTATGTAATAAAATGACAAGATTGATTTGTTGAATGTGACTAAATATTATGCTGGAGTCAACAACTTGGATTAACTCCCCCAAGATCTACGATGGAGGGATGATTTCGGCCTCTGCACCCCACACTCCCGATAGATAACATAATGGGCGCGAGGGGGAGGTAAAGTGGTTTCCACTGCCCCTAGGATAAAGTGGCATCACTTGGAGCATTTTGAGGGGTCCCCTCCCAATACCATTTACTACCTCCACCCCACCCCAAAATACCCCTGCTCTATCTCCCACCAACAACCTGTCATCTCCACCATCCATCTTTTGCCATCTATTGTCTCCTCCACCACTCACCTCTCGCTAGCTACCAGTTACCCCTGACACTCCGCTGCCACCATCTGTCCTACCACATCACCCTCTCCATGTGACATATCCATTCAATGTTCAAAAAATTTCCACGAACTCCATAATGAATTCTATATGAAGAAATCCCCCCCCGTATATCCGTTTTAATAACAAATATGTCCCACTCCATAAATGGTAATTGTGTTGTTATCGAACCAATATAAACTGTTATAATAAATCCATCCAATCCTACAATTTGTGTTCTTTTGTCACCACTCCATTGATCCTAGAGTTCAGAGGTCAATCTGCCACCAACTGCCAGCCTTCAACAACAACTTAATCGAAAAATTTCACTCGGGTAACCATGTTCTTCAAATTTATTTCTATTAAGTGTTTTTCTATGATTTTTCTTCCACCTCCTATATTTAATTTCTAATATGTCAACCCACAAAGGAAAGGGAAAGGTTATAGAGCCAAATCCCATCATTCCCCTTGTCCCAAATTTTGACAAATCTCCTCTAATGGATACCCTATATAAAATCGGTGAGATCCAGTGTGAATTTGACTTGTATGAACTTCATAACCAGGAAAAACAAAAATTCATGGATAAAAGCAATGACCTTAACGTTTGGGAATCCCTTCTCCCTCAGTTTTTCTTCCCCCAAACTCAAATTTTCCTTGAATTTTCTATCTGGTGCCATCTCCGATATTTACCAATCCAAAAGGATGTCATTTCCCATAATAATGAAGTCATTTTCTCCATTTCCCATGAAAGTATTTGTCAGACCTTGCAAATTGAATACCAGGCCTCCCATTATCCTTTTTCTACCGATGTCTTAATGGAATTGTATAAAAAACTGACTTCCCTCAGAGAGCACAAATTTTTGAACATTTCCTTCGAGAAAATGTTGAATTACCCCGGAAAAATCCCCCATATCTAGTCTCCATCTTCCCAGAAATGTCCAAATAGGTAATTTCTATCGTAACCTGACTGCTTGGGTATCATAATGATCAATGGGTAGATGAGATAGTTCTAGGATTTTTATCAATGTTTGCAGTTGGAAAACATCCATCAATTCTTTGCGGTTGGCCAGAAGGGAGAGAGAGGACATGTCCCCTACTAATTCTAAAACACAAGGTGAAAAAATTATTGTTTTTAAAAGGAAAAAGAAGGACCCAAGTACTACTAAAAAATCAGACCCTCAAGTTGATCCTTCGGTGATTAGTATCCAAGATGAATCTCCATAAGAAAGAGATACACAGCAGCAGGCCCCAATAGTTTTATCAGGAACTCCTGTCACTCCTCTTCCTCAGATAGAAGAAAAAATTTAGTCACCTACTGTAGAAACAACAATCCAATCTCTAATATCATCTAATTCTCAAATTTCCACTTCGTAGAGCATATTTGCAAGGTACAGGGAGATAAAATTCAAGAATGAAGATTTAAAAGATTCAACATACTCATAATTTTTGAAGTAGACAACTAAAAAACAACATGAATTTCTCTCTGCATTCAATTTAGAGAAAGGAAAGTTCCAAATGGCCTTCATGGAACCTTTAGTGCTAACTCCCAAGAGTACTGAAGACTACTAATCCTTCATTTTCTCAATTGATACCAAGAAGATACATGAAATCGATCAAATCAATTTGCACAAGGAAATAGGGGAACTGATATTTGTAACACTTACCAGTTCGACCATGGCTGCTTCCAAACTATAATAATCTTTGAACAACGTGCATTCCCAATTGAAGATTGAGAAGATGTCCTCATTTGCTAAAGAAAACATAATAAAATATCTAAAAGATTTGATAATAAAACTTGGACATAACCCTGCTGATATTAAGGTAGCAAAAGAACTCAAAGAACAAAGAGGAAAATATTCAAGCATTAATAAAGAAACTAAAGCTACCATCTACAAAACATCCTCAAGCTAAAGAAGTTTCCAATATAGAAATGGAAAAGTAAAAATTGTTTCCCATAGTTGTTGAGAAAAATTCACAGGTATAAAAGATGGAGTAGGGCATGGAAGCACTATTAAAAGAAAAAGAACAGTGGGAAGCAACAACATGGACATCTACATTAGGCACAGGTATAGTAGTATAAAATTTAGAAAAGGTGACATCTTCGGATTCTACAAAAGAGCTTACTAGAGCTTTGGAAGAATTGTCATCACTTCAAGCCAAGAAAGATAATTTCTTAGCAACATTAACTCATATGGAGGAGAATATAATTAAAACTCACAATGCATATTTGACAGAAATGAAGAAAAACTACAAGCTCATTCAACAAATTCAAAAATATGAAGACTAGTCTTTTGTCATTCAAGTGTTAGTAGAGGCCAAAAACAACATTTGGTAGAATATAAATGCCAATATAACAGATATGTGGCCTTCAATTCAAATCACTTGTTTTGAGCAGGAGGAACTCATCCAAAGATTCAAGACAACAATACAAAAAACTAAAGCAAATTTGGAGCACAAACTAGAAGAGGCACAAGAGATTATCAAACTGTTAAACTCCAAGACCAAGGATGAACAAGAATATTTGAACATTCCAGATAGGACAACAACAATAATGGAAGTTAAGAGGGCCTTAAAAAAAAAGAATTTGATGATACAACAGGAGAACAAATGCAAAGACCTAGAATTGCAAGTCAGGAGGTTCAATAGAAAATTCACACTGCTGTAGGAAAATGGTTTACCTACTTTGAGGAATTCTAATGGAAAATTTATTCCATTAGAAAACTACCAGGAACAACTATGTAACATAGTTGTTGATGCTTCAAAGTTTGTAAAGGCCAAAGGAGTTATAAGTGGAGAAACATTCATACAGGGCATACAGTTGGATTTGAATATTCAACATGAAATCCATCACCTTTTTGTCAATAAACCAACTTTTGACACTTACAACGAAGTGGAGGAAATGTTCAGAAACATGGTAAACATTTCTATCCCAAGTGAAGAAAGGTGGGGCCAATTTCTAGAATTGACTGAGTAAATGATAATAGAAGCCCATAAATTTTGGTAGTAGAGGAACACCATTTGGAGAAAAATAGTCATAGTCATCAAAAAATTCCTTCAAAGCCTCAATAGAGAAGTGAATTTTAGCAAAATTTCCCTATTTTTCTTCTATTTTCTGAAATATTTGTGTCTCAAACATATTTCTTTTGTAAATATATCTTGTTTTGAAGTGTGATATGAGATGTAGTAGTTTTTTTATAAATATTTAAAAATAGGACTCGGAAAAGGTTGGAACTTGTATGAAGAAAGCAAACATTTGATGTAAGATGTGCATGTACTAAAGTGATCGATTTCAATAATATAGAGAGTTTGTTCCAGGATTCCCGTGTCAAGAAATTGGTGATGTTCCTTCTCATGTGAAATTGTTATTTTATCAATTTTCCATATGTTTTTCTCTCTCTATTGTTTTAAGGACATAAAGGGCCAAATTTGTTTAAGTACACTTTGCACTCGCTTGTAAACAATATTAATGTTTTCAACATGATGTTAAGAATATAATTCGTCTTAGCATGCTCTATATTTAATTGAATCTAAGTCATATTTCACCCTATTTCACTCCCCCAAATACTTTCAAATATCCAAAATATTGCCGATCCTACCCTGTTACAGATGCTTTGGCTTTTTTGTATTTGATCACCCAAAGACTCATGACTCCATGCCCAATGGGTTGTCCATTCAATTTTCAACCAAATATTTGAAAAACCAACCTCAAAACTCAATAACTAGCTTAATACTTTAAGACATAATTTAAATAAGAAAGAGAGATCCCTCTCTAAAGCTGGAAGGGCTATATCCTAGCTTTGCAAGTGGTTTTGTGGTTACCTCTAGGTTTCTCTCCACAACCTTGGGATATTATGAAGTGATGACATTCTGGCAACCATAGTGGGGAAAACCTGATACAAAATACATTATTTCCCTAGTAAATATTCCTTTTAGAGCTTAAAGTTATTTCCAACGTTTGATTGTGAAATAAATGTTAATAATGTTGGTTTTCCACCCAGATTTTGTACATACATCCATATGTTAATAATATATTGAATATCTGGCTCCTAGAAAGATCTACACTAGATCCCATACAGATCCTAACCCACCTAAAATTGTAAATAATCTTGAGAAACTTATTTGGAAGAAGAGTTTCGCTAAGATCCAGGAAAGCAATAATTAATTTCCAAGAGTTAATTCTCTCCCTGAAATTTTCATAACTATAGAGGATATTGAATTTGACTTACCTTTTGAGCACATTGTTTTCTAAACCATGTTAGAAATTTTTGTCCCTGAGATATTTTTTGATGAAAATGTTTTGAAATCTTATATCTCAACACATTAACTTGTCATTCCAGATCCCAAAGAAGATGTTATAAAACAATTTAACAAACTTAAATATATGGTAATCGAATTAAATCAGGCTATTCAAAAAACATTTACTGCTCAATCAACTGTTTTTTCTTCTTCTTCCCATGCCTCTAGTGGTTTATCTAATTTCCACTGTCCCCATTTGATCTACTATTTTTACTACTTCTATACCAGCTTAGGTCATAATCCCATTTTCTTTACCACCCTCATCATCCACATCAATTGTAGTTTCATTTTCCTCCCATTTACCAGTCATGGTAGCTCGTTATGCTCCCCTTGTCTTGCCTAGACAACTTAATTCCATGCCACAAGAATTTCAGAGCCGAATACCTCAATTTGATGGCATAGGGCCAATCACAGCACAACAACACATAGACATAATGAATTATTACCCATATTTTCAAGAAGTTAAAGAAGATAATGTGAAAATGTGATTCTTTGCACAAAGTTTGACAAGAGAAGCTAAGAAATGGTTCAAGGCATTGCCAAAAACTAGTATTGCAGATCTCCCACAATTTCATCGAATTTTTCTCACAAGGTGAGAATTAAAGAAGATTTCTCTTCAAATCATGGCTAAATATGAGAGTATAAAGAGATATCCTGGTGAAACAATTCAAGATTATTTCATTAGGTTAAATAATATTTACAATTCCATTCCAACAACAATACAACCTCCACCATGACTAGCTCTGATCAATTTTCCAAATGGTTTTGATGCATATATGTCTTATCAACTAAGGGAGAGAAATCCTACTACCTTAGAGGAAATGCAAAGGAATGATGTTAGTGTGGAAGACAATTTATTGGAAAAGAGAGAAAGGTTAAAGGCTGAAAGAAGAGTCATAATCAAAGAATAACCTTTGTCTTCTTCATCAGATTCTAAGTTACTCTTTAGTTAAAACCATGGAAATAATGATGGAAAGGATAAGTTTAACTGATATGGGTTCATTAAGAGAAACTCAAGGAGGTCCTCAAATCAGAAATCCTAAATTTAGGAAGAATCCACCCCAAATTAAATGGATAGAGAAAATATTTCTAACTCATCAACAATAAATTAGACCTCCATTCTAATAGAGTTATGTAGATTAATAAGATGAGATATCTGAGGAAATGTTGACGGTGCTGGACCCGCCAACATTTAGGGGATCACCCCGGTATGAAGTCCCAACTAGACCTCACACCGTTTGGTGTGGTAGTCCCATCCGGTATGATGGCCCGATTTCCATTGTATTAAGGATTTGCCTCAACTCTTTCTTGTCAACATAGGAGAGTGGTCTACTTTTCCTTTGAGAAGTGAGGCTCACGTGCCTGGTGAATGATAGTGTACTTGTGTCAATGGTTCTTTCATTGTAAAGAGAGAGGGTCAGAATGAGTCCCAAGTTGGTTGGGATGAAGTCCCAAATCAGCTAGGAACACACAACAAAACAAGACATGCATAGCTTCCGGTGGAGCAGTCCACACGGATGCGATAGTCACAACACACAGGGTAAGATAACATGTACAACACTCAATGGAAGAGTTCGAATGAGTGCAATGGTTGTTACATAAAGCTTTATGTGAAAGGTCGGTTTGATGTCTAGGGAGATAGCCACCATAGGCGAGACAATGTTAACAACATATAAAACACATTTCCATTAATAGATTATGTATTACAAAAAGTGAAATAGTTCAAGTGTTCAACACAGGTTAAAGAAACATGCATTACAAGTGCTCAAGTTTAGTCTTACTATAGTTATAATAAATGTGTGAAAATGTGTTGGCTTGTTAGCATGCTTCTGAATTAAGCGAAAGTTCCAAGACACATCGTTACACCATACATCACTAACCCCGTGAGAGGGGCATTAGAGTCACTACTTACTCCTCAAAGAAAATATTACAAAATCTCTTGGCTATGTAGGAGGTGCTGAGGTGAAAATTCCTTTGTATGTACAAATGAGGGGGTATTTCTAGCCAAGCGTGAAACTGACCCTTGTGGCTGTTCGAATGCCCTCATGACTATTTGAATTCCATGATTTTTTGACTCTTACATGACTCTTGGTACAACAAGTGGGTCTCTTGGACTTCCACGTTACATTGCATTGACTGAAAACATGGCCCGTAGTAGAGATGTGGGTGAAATGACGCATGACATGACTTGACATGACAATGTTGGTACATTTGTGCTACTGTTGGAGTGCATGTTGAGCTACATTACTTCTAGGTGATGGATATCTTCATGGCGTAGCACAACATCACCTCTGCATGGCAAAGTGCACAGAGTCTTCGATGGTTTTTGGTTTGCTTGATGGTTCTTTGGCACATTGTTCCTTGTTTGCATGTTGGAAGGCTTGACAAGCTCATCTATTCACGAAAGGTGCATGTTCATCCATTCGTCCATCGGTGAGCACATATTGCATGTTTCTTGTTAGTTTGTCAGCGAACACATCCTTTCATGATCATCCCTTCATGAGCTCATCTCTTCACATACATCATTCGTTTGTCCGTTGGTGAACCTATCCTTCTACATGTGCTCCTTTCATTCATCCCTTTCATTGTCACGCCATGTTTGTTAATGTACCTATGCATGCAGTCACTCATGATGAGTCGACATCAAATCCAAAAACCTCCTAGCCTACCATGACACATGATCATTATGGATGTAGGTGACTAGGAGAGGCAACAAGGTTGCAAAGCGGGATGATGGCTCTAGGCACTGCTGATGAAAAATACACAAGACTCACCGAGTGATGAAGATGGTCAATCCAAGTCGATAGTGACTGTCTACGAGGTTCGGCTTGGCTGTAAGGAAAACTTGTGAAAATTTGGAGAGGTATAGTCCGAGCTGTAGGAAGGCAAGGTAGGTAGAATATGCGCAGTTTCTGGAAAGAGTGGGTAGTAAGGGTTGGAAGGAAAAAATTTTCTGGAGGAACAGGCCCGGCTGTAAGGAGGATTAGAAGGTAGAAATTACACAGTTTTTGAGAGGAGCTAGCTAGGAGCCTGTAGTCAAAATTGCACAATTCCCAAAGGGAACTGGCATTTGGCTGTAGGGTCACTGGCAACAGAAATTGCATAATTCCAAAGAGGAACTAGCAGTCAGCTGCTGGGTGCTTGTTAGAAGAAACTGCACAATTCCTGGAGGGAACTGGTAGTTTTCTGCTTGGAGCTACTGGTGAGGAAAACTACACTGAAGTTGACAGATTGGCCTGCTAATCATTTCTGCGCAGTTTTTGAGTTGAGCATAATGTTATCTAGTAGAAGGCCTACTTATGAAAACTGTGTAGTTTCCTGAATGAGCAGCTGGTCAGCTGTCGGGAGGACTGATTGGGAAAACTACGCAATTTCCTGGGGAGATAGG
Organism: Pinus taeda; assembly: GCA_000404065.3. NCBI lineage: Eukaryota > Viridiplantae > Streptophyta > Pinopsida > Pinales > Pinaceae > Pinus > Pinus taeda. The sequence continues at coordinate 16,479 of APFE031525644.1, read as the reverse complement.
GACGGGCACTTGGTGTTTGTCCAACCTGTATGCGCAATTTCCTCAGTAAGTAGAGTGGGCAAGGTCAGTAGCCTCTGCACAATTTTTTGAGGGGAGTCAGTCGCACAGTGGCTACCAGGTCCAACTGTCCGAGTGGTCAACATAAAATTTGATTGGATTTCTTGTGATCAACGCAACTTGGAAATAATTTCTTGGCGCTTCTGCGCTGTTCTGGGTGACAATCAATCATGTTGATGACGAGGTGATAGTCCGGCTATCAGAGGGGAGTCCATTCATCAGAAGTTCAGAAAAATGACTAAGTGTGTGAACGATCGAAACATGCATAGGTGATCATGTAAACACACACTCACATGACTCGACGATGAAACAAATCAAAACATCCAGACACACATGTTCAACATGACTGATTGATGGTGCAAGCGACAAGCATGACACTCATGTGACTGATCATTGATTGACCTTGATGAATCTTGTTTGACAATGAATGTGACTTTGTGTGTGAGTGCGATAGATGCTTTCATAGCGAACATAACAAGTACACATGAAGGGATGTCTTTGAGCATAACTAGAACATGGTCACAAGCATGACTTAGACACCAACATGCAAAAACTTGGGTGAAATGAACAAGCAAGGCAGTTGCAAAGACTCCCAAGGGCTCATAGAGTGAATCTGAGGGTGTGCAATCATCAAGCGAAACTCTCAAGGGAGGCTCTGAATTTGGGTGCAGGCCAAAATTTTGGAGGGTGGTTGTAGCCGCTACAACACTTGGCAACACATTGGTACAAATCCGACTTATCTTTTTTGGTTCATTGATAGCACAGAGCCTTGGTCTTTCAGGGAGTGTTGAATCACTGCATGAGTTACTTCGACTTCCCCACTTAACCCATGGACATACATGGTTCACCATTTTCAAACTCAACCAAACACAATCAAAATTTCAGCTTAGATCTCAGTGTTTCGAATCTGGGAAGGGTAGTTTAGCTCACAAGTTGAAGCTTTTTAGAGTATAAGTTTTCATCTTTGGTGTTGCTCCATTGCCAATAGGCCTGGATAGTACCCTGACAGAGTCATGCAAGAACACACACATTGCTCCACTACCAGCAATCTTGGTCATTACCTCGATGGAGTTGCATCTTCACCTTTCTGTGCAGGAAGCCTTTCTCTTCTTTCTCCTTTGTATTTTTCAAGAGGACTATGCATTGGAACTTATTTCTTTTTGGGACGGAAGATGGATCCCAACTTATTGAGAGCAGAAGAGGTTGTTCCTTTAGAGAAGCATGTAAGACCTTTGGCATGGGTTTGCTCGTTTGGATTTTCCGCTTATCTGTTTCTACTAGTTGGATGAGCTTGAAAACATAGAGTAGAAGGTCGAGTATAGGCATGGGGCTTTCCAGTGTGGACACAGGTTCATGGTTGGACCAAAATTTATGTTGCAGATGGCTCATATTTTCTGTCAAGGCTTCATCAGCTGAAGATTATAACCAATCATAGAGAGGAAAGACACAAGACTGACCAAGTGCTATAGTGTCATAAGTCTCTTCAAATTTCAGCCACATACTCTATTCAAAAGCCAGAATGTAGTAGTTGGCAACACTTATTTCTGGAAACAAAAATAGTAATATACCAAGCAAACAAAACAAATGTAAAAAAAAATAGTAAGCAGCATCAAACAAAGTAAAAAAAGAGATAATAAGCAAGGAAAACAAGATGAAAACAACAAGAAACAAGTAGACTATGTACATGGCATAGGCGTGACCTGACATATTGAAAGTGATGCTTGAAATATTTTCTCTTGACAGGAAGGTTGTCGATCCTCCCGTTAAGTGATTGCAGATGATACATGTGTGGGCCAAGGCTCTCATGGACCAGTTTAAGTCCATCAAGCTCTGCTACTGGAACCTGGTGGCATTTGAAAAAACCTTTAAGTGAAGACAACACCACATCTTCAGGTATCCTGTGCAACATAGGCTCGGATGATGGCATGGGGTAGTTGTTTTTATTCTGGGAATAGTTCAGGTTCTTAAAATCAATGCATAAGTGGATGTTCCTAGATTTCTTATGTTCGGATTGTAAATGAGAAACCCACGTATGACAACGAAATTTGCAAGTAACCCAAACATCCGACAATTTAGTCAATTCTTTCTATATGAGGAGTTCAAATGATATATGTGTTTTACTTGAATTTTGTTGCAATGGTTTGGATCCTCCTTTACCTAGAATCTCGTGTTGGGTTATTTTTGTGTCGTATGTATTCAGGTCGCCATCTACCCTCGTGGACACATCTTGGTATTGTCTGATCAGGCGGTCAAAAGCTGACCATTGATGCGGCACGTAGTTTGTACCAAGATTGACCATCTTCAGATGGTGATTGGTCCCCACATTGCTTTGTTCATTCGTAGTGGTGGGCTTATGGATTCTTCTATTTCTTGGTCCTTGACCAAAGTTACACAAATCATAGAGATTGCTGGTAGGACCCAAACCCTCAGGGATGGGGTTGCCTTTATTGCCCTCAGATGTAGTTTTTAGAGATTGCTCATGCTTACCTTCACCAATTGTTATGTTCTTGAAAATATCAATACTGTTTACAGAGTGTAGTACTACTTTGAGTGCGACCATGTTGAGTGTTAGTCCCCTAATTTGCATCCTTTTTGACCATTTTTCCCCTCCCAAATCATAAACATTTACCCTTGTTTTACCTATCTTATGTGCTCTCATCTTGCACTAGTGCAAGAATGATGACACATTTTGCATTAGCTTAATATTTTATGTTTTCTAACTTAACTTAGCATTTATTAGCTATTTATTACATGATTTCTTGCTTATAATTACTTTTGTAACTTATCGATACCTCCTATGTTATTTAATAGTTAAATGCTCACCTTGACCACTGATTTTAGTGCAGATTGGATCTCGCATTAGTGCCAGTGCCGTGAATCCTGGAAGCAAATATGGATCTCTTTGATTTCCACCTAATTTTGCACCACCTTAGCCATGAACAATAGAACATATCTGAAGGTAGCCGAGTCCCAGTTATGACAGCAAGGCAATCTGGAGTAGTTGAGATTGGAATTAGGAGGAACGCAAAACTGGAGATAGCCATGACCTATTCTGTTAAAATGCCAAATTTTGAAGGCCAAAAGCTTATTTTGCAATCAGTTATGTAATTCGTTGTAACAAAAGATTATTCTGCAATCGGCTATGTAATGAGTTAAACGATCCTTTTGGCCTTCGACCAAGGATCTATATAAGGAGAAATGTAAATAGGATGAAATTCTTAATGGTTTATAGAGTTGTATAAAACAAAGATAGAACCAAGAAGGTGGTAATAGGCCTGTCTTTTGTTATCGCCCAAATCTGGGCTGGATATGTAATCACACATGTATTTGCCTTGATGATTTAATAAGAAAGGGAGCTCCGCCTTACGTTTCATGAATCTTATTTTTTATGTTTAGCAGTTGATGAATTGATACATTATTGCGTAGCGTTTCCATTTGAAAGGGAAACATGCTGGTTGGCTAGGGCCCAGCCAACCCAACACATTATCCCTCTTTTCTGTTCTTGTAATTTATGTTTTTGAACTGCCAAAGTGTGATTTAATTTACAACATTTGAATTCCTTTTTGAGTGAAAGCAGATTTGCAGCGTGAAGTAGTTAAATTTCCTTTTTTGCATCTTATTTTGAATTGGCTTTCTCCGTCTGGTTCAAGCAGGAGAAATTACCTACACCAGTGCACGTTGGTGTGCTATTCACTTTCTGCATGTTTGGTTTGGTTTTCCTCACCTGGTTCGAGCAAGAGAAATTACCTTCACCAGTGCACGTTGGTGTGCTATTCACTTTCTACACATTTGGTTTGGTTTTCCCTGCCTGGTTCAAGTAGGAAAAATTACCTGCACCAGTGCACGTTGGTGTGCTATTCACTTTTTGCACATTTTGTTTGGTTTCCCCCAACTAGTCCAAGCAGAAGAACTGTTCCCACACCAGTGCTAGATAGTGTGATGCAGCAAGCCTCTTTAGTTTACTTCTAACAAATTTCTTTCTTTAATTAACATTTCATAATAGGATAAATTAAAAATATTGTTTCTTTATTTTTTCAGACATTCATCTTTTTGATATGCAATTTGGTTTCATAACACTTACAGTAATCAAGCATTAGTTTCAAGAATTAAAAGTTAGTGTAAGAAGCTCTGATTGGGTACAAGAACTAGTTTCTGGTTACTAGATCTGAGTGCTCTGGACTTGAAAAAGTTCAATCCCTTGCACAAATAAAAACACTTTTAGTACAAACATCATTTTACACCTTCTGCATAAATCGTTGTTCCTGCACTAGTGCAAATGGATTGCACTAGTGTAAGATCAACTCTTGCGAGAAGGACATATTTACATAAGCAAGTTTGAAGGGCCCATGTGTTGAAGATTGCTAAGGTGTCTTTGCTAAAGAAAACACATTCTCAGTAGTTAATCAATAGTTAACTAGAGTAATTGCCTCCTTTTATTTTTGAATCTCTTTTGCAAGTACATTTCTTCTTGTTCCAGCCTTAGATTATTTTGATGGTTCGAGTTTCCCTTTTTATATATAGTTTGATAATTTTTCCTTTAAAGAAAGTAGGAGTTGATATTAGAAACATTCATACCATCTCTGGCATTGCCTGTGCTTCATTTCTAGGTTTACGAATCCCCCGGGTTGAGAATTTAAGTGTTGAGGAGTTTACTTAAGTGTAATTCCTGCACCCAACATTTTGGTGTCGTTGCTGGGGAGGTGATTCAATTTGGTAAGAATTTTCCGATTATACAATAGAGGTAATTTTTTCTTTCAGTGTTGTTTGGGAAATATTTTTCTTTTGAAGGAATTTCACTGGTGTTAATTGATTTCTGACAACATTTTTTATTAGAAATTACTTTTTGTTTTTCTTTCTTTTTCTGAAATGAATGCCTAGGAAAGGTATGGGTTCAAAGCCCACTAAGGGCTAAAAGAATTTTGAAAACAATTCTCATATTGGGTCTCCTTCTGTGAGCAGGAATCCCAATCAAACCCATCATGCAGGAACAATCCACCTAGATTCTGGTGACAACAACTCAAGTGTGGTTCAACCTGTCGAGAGTAAGAAAGAGATAATGGAAAATCATGAAAATTATGCGGAAGGGTCTGGTGAAAACCAGGTGCAGGTAAGTGAAAAACAATCCACTTTTGTGTTTCCAATTGTGGATCCTGATACTGTGGTGCAGATGAAGAATATTCCACCATCATCTCTCCCCCATTTCCATGGTAAATTTCATGAAGACCTTGACTCTTTTCTATTCGAGTTCAATATTTTGTGTAGAAGTTATGATTAATCAATTGACGCTCAGAAGTTAAGATTATTTCCTTCTACCCTCAAGGACTCAGCCATGCGTTGGTTCATGGGGCTAAGAGGAAACTATATAACCTCTTGAGAACAGTTTGAGAGAGTGTTTTTGTCTAAATATCTGGAATATGCAAAACTCGGGACATGCAAGATGAAATTTTTACGATCATACAGGATGATGATGAAACTCTTGAAGATTACTTAGAAAAATTTCTGTATATTCTACAAAGGTCGAAATTTAAGCTTGATTCTAACACTATTAGAACCTTGTTCTTAAGAGGACTTACTGATAATGCCAGAAATAGTCTAAATCTGCTAGGACAAGGTGATATCTCTCAACAAATTTTTGATCAAATTTGTGAATTATGCAAGAAATTTTCAAGAAATCAATATAGATCTGGTAGAGGAACTCGAAATAGAAATAGAAAAACTGAATCTACCGATGTTATGATTAGTGGACTAGAAAATAAAATGGAAAACATGAAAATTGATATAATTAATGTTGTGTCTAAACAGTTGGACTCTTTAAAATTTCAGAAAAAACTTATAAAGGAACAAGAGTCACTATGTATTTTTAGTCCTAAATGTAGAGATAAGCATTCACTTAAAGTGTGTCCTCTTAATTTAAAAGAAACTAATAAGTGTGCCATTTGTGTAGAAGACCATACCACAGAAAAATATCCCTCTATACCATGACTTAAAGTTGTATTCACAGGGGGACAACTTGAAGCTGAATACTTGAATGCTATGGGAGCAAGAAGAAATTGGCCCTAGGTAGGTGCAGGTATGGCTCCTGAATTTTCTCCACACTATTTTGGTTATAATTCACATGCATATTCTTATCCTAACACTAATCAATAGTGGCAGTATGGAAATCAATATCAGCATGGGCAACCTTCTCAACCATGGAAACAAGGTTGGAGAGGGCCAACTCATTCCCCATATTCCTACCGGCCACCTATGTAGTCATATCCTCATACAAAAAATTCAATGCCACAGCTTCTGAGTCAGTCTAATCCACCATTGCCTTTACCTCCACCCTTTCGACCTTCTCAATTGCCTACTCAACCTATGCCTAATCCCAACAATAACAAAGTAGTGCAAATGATTTATGTAACAAACCCAACTTTATCATTTGAGTACTAGTCTATTCCTGTTGGGGTTCATGATATCCAGTTAAGATCAGGAAGGATTGTAACACAAGAAAATCAGAACCGACCCATAGTGATTGTTGAAGAGAAAGGAGAAGAGGAAAATCCTAACCATCCTCCGAAAGAAGTCACCAAGCAACCCTTACCCTCTCGATCCTTGCCACCTTCTTCCAACCAGCCTCCCTTCCCAAAGAGGCTAGTGATGGAAAGAAGTGAGCCTATTTCTGAGACTAACTTGGCATCAGAGCTTCAAAATATTTTCATTAAGATACCTTTGCTTCAAGCCATCAAAGAGATCCCTATTTGCACTAAGATTATTAAGGAACTTTGTCTCAAGAAACTCGGGAGGAAGAAATTGGAACCCCAAACCATTCAATTTGTTGGTAGGGAAGTAGAGTTAATGACAGGATATGTATCTATGGAAAAATATATTGATCCTGGAAACCCTGTTGTCTCTGTTCATATTGGTAATGTGCTTGTCTCTAATGTTCTTATAGACTTGGGGGCAACCATTAATGTCATTACTAAGCAAACCATGGATCAACTTTAGTTAACCCATCTTCGCCCTACTCCCACTGTGCTTGAATTAGTAGATAGATATAAAATTAAGCTAGAAGGAGTATTGGGTGATGTGATCATCTCATTAGATTCTTGGGAATACCCTGCTGATTTAATAGTGCTTCAGCCAAAGAACCTAGTAGGAGGACATCCTTTGATCTTGGGTCGACCATGGCTTGCTAGATGCATATATTGGATGTCGTTCTGGTGATATGTATATTTCACATGGAGACTCTAGGAAGAAAGTTACCTTATATCCCCCTGCAAAATCCATTCAGGACCTTCAAGATACTTTGTGGTTCGATCAAAGTAGTGATGACAAGACTCAGCCCATCTCCCTTATCGATAATTATATTGGGTCTTCACAAGAAGATGAGATTCAACTGTAGGGGTGA
>APFE031525643.1:17239-42872 GCA_000404065.3 Pinus taeda | reverse complement strand
AAAAACTAATTACAATATAACTTACTTCCATAAAAATACAAATAAAATACTATTTAAGTTAGACTTAAACTTACAATCAAATAAAATACTATTTAAATAAACTTAACTTTACAATCAAATAGTGATGGACAATTAAATATAAAACCATAAATAATTTCAATGAAATAAAATCTCATGAACGCCTTACACATCCAAGGCTACTCAAACACATAATCAAATTATGATTAACTGACTCAAACCCACAATCAAATAATATAACTTACCTGTATAAAAATACAAATAAAATACTATTCAAGTGAGCTAACACAATCAAATAATGATTAACTAACTCGAACCCACAGTCAAGTAATATAACTTACCTATATAAAAATACTATTCAATTGGGCTTAAACCCACCATCAATCAAATAAAATATTATTCAAAAAATGATTGACAATTAATATAACACAATCAAATAATATAACTTACCTATATAAAAATACAAATAAAATACTATTCAAGTGAGCTAACACAATCAAATTATGATTAACTAACTCGAACCCACAGTCAAGTAATATAACTTACCTATATAAATATACTATTCAAGTGGGCTTAAACCCACCATCAATCAAATAAAATATTATTCAAAGAATGATTGACAATTAATATAACACAATCAAATAATATAACTTACCTATATAAAAATACAAATAAAATACTATTCAAGTGAGCTAACACAATCAAATTATGATTAACTAACTCGAACCCACATTCAAGTAATATAATTTACCTATATAAAAATACTATTCAAGTAGGCTTAAACCCACCATCAATCAAATAAAATATTATTCAAAGAATGATTGACAATTAATATAACACAATCAAATAATATAACTTACCTATATAAAAATACAAATAAAATACTATTCAAATGCACTTAAACCCACAATCAAATAAAAAGAATTTTATATAATAACACACCTAGTGTGACTCGAACCCACAATCTAATACATCCATGTTTCCTCGTTAATCTTTTTGAAAATGAGTGTTAGAATCAAGAGTAAATAATTTATTCCATTTTTTCCACCTGTTTTTATAATTTGATGGTTAGCACAACACAATTACAATCAACATTGATATTGAAATCAGCATACTTCCCATAATTAAAAAGAGGGTAGAAAAAGAGTTTTATATCGAAAATAATAATTATTAGATTAATTAAATATTAAATAAATTTATAAAGATAATAAATAAATAGATGTAAATTAACTATTTCATCGAAGTCGGAAGAGAAGTACATACATTACAAGTTGGATAAACCTGTGCGTGATATAAAAACCAACTCAGTTTTCTAACAATAATTACAACAAAATTGTAATTGTTATTTTTTCTAAAACTTAATTAAAAAATCTAATATAAATATAATGATTTGTTATAATAAATATTAATATATATAATTATAGGGATAGAAAATTATTTGAAATAGGAATTTGAAAATTTAATTAAATATCAAATAAGTGGATGATAGGAATTATTCAACAAATATTTTAGAATATTCATAATAATATACAAAAATTAAAAGTTTGGATTTATCTCTAAAATAGTTATGATATTTTTGTCCTTTCAAGTTAATTGATTAATTACAAAAAAAATCATATGAAATGACTTATAGTTTTTTGGTCATGTGGTATTGATAAGCCATGATATTGGCCCATGGTATTGTCACAAAACCTATTTACATATTAAGAATCTCCATGATAAAGTGAAGATAAATATTTATGGTTAAAAATCTTGTTCCATATCTGATTATCTTATATATTAATTCTACATTAGCGTCGACTTTGGTGCGCAAACTCTCACTCACTCTCACTCTTCTCTCTTTATTTCCATATCATGTTGTCAAGTTTTGAATATGATGTTATAGCCATGGTTGAAAGTCTGTATTTTTTTAGATTGTTTCTAGTATAGCTTATCAGATCTTTTTTTTGAGCTTTATTATACATATATTTTTCTTAGACATTTTGGTATTTTTCTTTATGGCCACTATCTAGATCGCAACAAATCCATCATGGATACACACTCATATGTGTATATACAAAATGTATATATAATAATAGTATATTATATATAATATAATAATACTCATAATAAAAATAATAATTTAGTTATTTTAGGAATATATTTTCAAGTGTTTTTGATGCACTATATGTGATCATGTCTAAAAAGGCAAAAAAACTGGCATTAGCAGATACTTCGGAGTTAAACTCTCAATCCTTTTATTTGTAAATGCCTACCAGCATAGATGTTAACTTAACTCTGAATCTACTATTGCCAGAGGGATCAAAATCTCTTCAGCGCAGCACATCGAGAAAATTTCTGCTCTCTCGTGAGCTTTAGTCCTTTTGGCACTTTGTTTAATCAGAATTAAAAGAATGGATGTAACCTTGATTGAGGGAAAAAATATATTTAACTATAATAATTTTTTCACTTATTACATATATATATATATATATATATTATATATAATATATATAATATATATATACTATATATTAATATATATATTCTGACATTGAAAATAGATTTGTTTTACTGATTCAAACGTTGTCCTCATTAAAATGTTAATACATGTCCATCATATTCGAAAGTAGAAAACATGTATCCATATATTTTCTTTTTGTATATACACACATATTGAGTATTTTTTGTTATTAATATATTTTTAAATGTTACAAGCCAATTTCATATTAAACATTAAAGGAATTATAACTCCATATCAAAAATTAAAGGAATTATAAATTTATCTTATACCTCAAATTAAAAGCAAAAATTACTCTCTCTCTCTTACATGTCAAGTAAACATAGAACATAATGTAGTAGCAATTATATTATTTTTATGTGTCATTTGTCTAGTTCATATGAATGAATTACATATTTCCCTATACTAAAAAGCAAATTATTATTTCTTTAGTTATTTTACTTTTAATTATTTTATCTCTCTATAAAATTGATTTAAAAGTAAGCTAGAAATTGAATATTTTATTTATGGTTATAGTTGTTTTTTTTGTTATTACTATTTTTCAATATGTTAATATAAGTATTATTTTATAATTTTTAAATGTAATGTTACCTTCCAACATCATACTAGGTTGTAAAGCACCTCTTCGTCCCCATATAAATTAAATGGCTATAAATGCCAATATCCATAAAAACACGTATGTATTGTTTAATTCATGTAATGCCAATTAAGAGAATCATAGTCATATAAATAAAATGGTTGATAAAGGCCAATAGCCATGAAAACCCTTATGTGCCATTTAATTTATGTAATGTTGAGATTTTGTAATGTTGGGACAAAATGGAGGTAGCAAACACATTGCATAAGTTTTGAAATGAAAAAGAGTTTGGAAGCCATTGATTTTATTCATTAGACTGCGTATACGAGGAAGTATATTCTCAGGTTATTAAATCTGCACCATCCATACATTTATATTTGTTAAAGAATGGATATTCTAGAAACCCTATTCTGAATAACCATACTTACGAGTGTAAATATTCTAGAATGTTCCATTAAGGTTAAATCCCTACCATCCACCTAATAGTTATTGATAATTAAATTAAAATTCCAGAAGTCATATTTCATAATAAACATACCTATCAACTTAACAAGTGTTTGCAATATCCCCATGGTGGGGGGTTGCTCTCTAGATGAGTGCTATCGGCATAATTAAAGAAGGCAAATTGCATTCCCAATGGTAGCCACATGGCCTCTCGTACATAACACCTAGGAAGCAAAGTAAACCTGCTTATGAGAGATTGTAATGCATATGCAATTGATCATGTGGAACTTGGGAGATGCACAATAGATTTGGATCTCGACTTGAAGGAAATTCTCGGAGTCATTATGGAAAAAAATGGAAAATGGAAAAATATAATGCTAAGGGATCACTAGCTAAGGACAAGCATACACAACCTGATGCTTGTTAAATGCATATAGTCCATCGACCATGGGTAGCATGAAGATGATATGGTGTTGACGATCCTAGAAGGTTGTCTCATGGCTACTTTGAAGAACGCATGATTGGTAATCATTTTTGGCTAGCAACTTTTCAGATAGATTCCCTCACTGGAACAACTCGGAGCAATCACTACCTCTACAAAATTGTTGGACAAAGTTGATAGGCTCAACAGAAAAGTCACAATCCTAGCCAAGAACATGACAGACTTTTAATTTTCCTCCTTTGACGATGATAGTGAGCCACAACCGCCATAGATATTCCTATAAAATGAAGCCCAAGTGAGCCAATCACTTGTAGCATATATAACATCTTTTATGTTAATATTATTAGTATGTACATTAGTATAAAGCTTATATTCTTTGTTAAATTATTTAAGTTTAATATATTCTTATATAATAAAGAATATTAGATATTGAAATTATGAATTTATGTTACTGGTCTCCCTAGTAACAACAAACCAATAACTAGTGAATATTGCATGCATCAATTTTTTTAAAAGTAATATGAGTAGTCTGTCTTTACAAAAAAACAAATGTTTGTAATAAAATGTAACATCAAACAAACATAATACACAACATAAATTGAATGAGTGAGACCATAACCACAAAAAAAAACCGTAAGAAAACTACCTTAATAAATAAATAAAAACTTACCATTACGAAAATATTGAAAAGGTGTATGAGATAATATGCAGGAGCTTTCATCCACACATCAAGGTGATTGGATTTGCACTAATGAAAACCATAAATTTCATCCTCAGAAAGGTTAGATGACGGATCTATAATTGATTACAGTGGGAAAATTATTTTGTTGTAAGAATGTCCCATTCCCTTTTGTATTCAAATGAGTCACAAGGATGTAAGCTGTAGAAATAATAGAGTGTTGAATATTGTGAAAAAAGTTTATTATTTCCTAATATTAAAATAAATCATATAAAATACTATTTTTGGAGACTCGAAGATCATTATTAATTGGTTCAATAATATTACTGCTTGTCACATATACACACTCAGTGATATTTTGGATGAAATAAACATTTTGAAGGCTCAATTTAATAACATCACATGCAATCATATTTACAGGGAACATAACAACTGTGCTAACGTGCCGACGGGCTATCCAAGGAGGCCACGGTACTTCCCAAAGGAGAGTGGATGATCTAGGAACAGCGAGGGACAAATAAATACCACTACTATCACTCCCATACATAGATCTACATTATCACAGGGCAGAGAGCCCATGATCTGGTTTTCTTTTGGAAATTTTTGAACAAATGTTTTTTGAAAATTATGAATATATTATATAGGATATTTATGTATGACCCTGCGTGGCACATGTACAGACTTAATACAAGGCTCCTATTTATGAACATTCTGCGTGGTGTTCTGGACAGTATACAGTTATTTTGAAGAACCTTCAAAATTTTGACTGAGCCCTCTGGGGCTAGACACATACAGCATATGCATATCACATTTACAATATGTAATTTTTCAAATTTAATGAAAGATTACGATTTTTCCAGTGAAAAAAAAATCTTATAAAATAGACAAAAAGTTTATTATTTTTAAATTCAATTTCTGATTCAAATGAGTCACAAGGATGTAAGTTGTAGAAATAATATGGATAGAGTATTGAATATTGTGAAAACAAGTTTATTATCTCCTAATATTTTTATATTAAAATAAATCATATAAAATAGATAAAAAGTTTATTATTTTGAAATAAAGGTAAATAAATTTCTATTAAAATATATTGAGATTATATATATCTAAAGTATTAACATTATGCAAATCTAACTAATAGGCAAAATGATTTTTTTTTTGCAAAAACATTAGTCATTTTTCTCAAAATTCATAGAGATTTTTAAGAATCATAAGTTTAAGTTGTTTAATCTACAAAGTTCGAGTGTCTCTGGGTTTTTTAGGGTGTTGAATCCATTTATGTATTCAAAAATGCATTTTAAATAATAAAAAAATCACAATCTTTCTCAAAATTGTATTGATAAATTCCGGCCAAAAAAGCAATTTTGTATATTAATTAGATTGTTTCATAACATTACACAAATGAAAATAAAAATTTATGAATTTCAATTTAAATTTAAATTGAACCTGAAAGAAAGAAAACAAAGAATAAAAAGGAGTGTGTAACTTTAACATTTCTAGTAAAAATATCTAACATAATAACTTTTAGAAATTATATACTTATTTAAATATCACTACTATTGATGAAATAAAAAGACTTGAAAATTAATGTTTAGAAAATAACTACATATGATGTAGGTCATGTTGCATGTTGTTCATGGAAATTTCATCACCCTCTAGCTATAAAATACTTCCAAAATAATTTCAACTTTGTAAACACTTGTTAATGGGAGCAACCATATATATAAAAAATAAAAAATAAGTAAAGAAAAAAACTAGAAGTCTAGAACTTGACTTATTGATTTGAATTGTCTTATAGCTTCTTTGGTAGAGATAAAAACCAAGATGCCAGACATCAGAAAGAACAAAACAAAATTAAAATTAAAATTAAAGGATATTTAGTTATCTCATTAGACTTGGGCTTATTACTATATTTTGATCCTAATCCTCATTATTTGTGTTGTTGTTGATGAATACAGTTAAATTACAAAGGCTCCCAAATAAGGGTGGACACGATGGATGATATGATGCCAAGCAAGAGGGTGATGGTACCACTGCTTCTCAATGCCTTAAACACATGGGACAGGGTAGCCACCTACCCTCCCATGTAATTTGTTATCTTCTATTACGTCTACATTGATTGCACATATGCAGGGAAATTTCTAGTTTAGTGCAGTCTTGATGAGGTTATTGCCATCACCTAAAGCTCAAACAACCAAGCTTTTGCTGAAGAAATTAGGAAAAACATGTTGCAACTAGAAATACTAGGTCACTAGGGACTATAGGCAGTTCGCTACTATCCTGCGATTGCATGAACTCTGTAAGAAATGTTTAGGTCCCTTGAACCTGGACCTCATCCTCACACTTAGTATTCTACATTGGAATTTCTATATTGGGTGGGTGCTTTCAAGACTGGTGATCATTCTTGTGCACTCCCCTCCCCCCCAAAAGTATGCTTATGGGTTCTCCCATTTCACTTTAGTAGATGTTCTGGTTCATTGCCCTAGTGGAAGATTAGTGGTTCATATAATTCCTTTGATACACATGACAAAGATCCTTGCCTTGTGCTTTTTCTCATTATGTGCACTTTCTTCCTTAGTCAGTTTGCTCCTTTAGTCAGTTCTTCATAGAGGGAGGCCTCTTCAATTCCTCGCTTTTTTGCTTCAAATGGTTTGGGCATAAGAAATTGATGTTTGTCCCTTCTCTCTTTGATTATTTAGTTGTGCTCACATTCTCTTGTGCACTCCCTAACTAGTTTTAGTAATGTGGGGATTACTTAAGCGATCTCAATGCTATGTATATTTCAAGGATTGTTTTAGGGCAATGAGAAGTTTTCAAGATGTTATATTATTAAGACGATTACTCTAGCTTCGTTTCATTCTCTATCCATCAATACCACTAGGCCTAAACATAGAATGTGTCCCAAACAAGGCATAAGAAACCAAAGGTCTACGAAGCACTCTAGAATCGTTAACACAGACACATGTGCAGCATCCCATTCTAGGCAAGTAGCCAAGAGCTTTCCCACAATTAATCCATCTTACATTAGGGCTAAAAGTCAATTAGTTGAGGAATACATCACGCGGGAAAACAAATCCCTCTATGATTATGAAATCAATGTTACTGCTATGATTTGGGTTTCAAACATAGGTCACACAAGAGGTAGAAGAAATTAGCGTCTATAGGAAATTAAACTTTACTGGAACACCAAGACCCTGATAAGGAAAGTTACGTAGAACAAAGGCGATGAGCAAGCAATTGCACACTCACATCACAAGCATGAGCTCAAGGCTTTCTCACTTGGAAGCATGCCGCAATTGTAAAGAGTCTTCCGGTCCAAATGCCCCTAACACCAATGTTGTTCATATCGAGGTACCTAATTCCTCAAGATGATGAAAAATCTTCTTATGTTAGATTTTTCCTAGATTTTGAGCTTGTGCATGATAGATGTTATCTGACGATAGTCCTAGATTGTTGGACTATATCTATATTTTGGACATTTCTTATTTTATTAGGACATTGGCATATTCCTGATCTCCCTTGGAGAACTAATCTAACTAAGATCCAATATCGATACTTTGTGATTACTCACCTTGTATTTCTCTTTTGGTTTCCTTTCTAGTAGAGGGTAGTAGGGGTGAGTTAAGTACCTATGTAGTTTTGTGTTTAGTATAACGGAAATACTAATTAACACAAAAATAATAATAACAAAGGATACCTTGAGGATAAATTTATTGATTAGGGTATTTATGGATATATTATAATAATTCCCCAATGGGGATGTTAAATGTAGGCAAAGAGGTGGTATAAGACTAGATGACATTTTCCTTGGGAAATACATGCCAAGATGTGTCAAACAACCTGAAGATTTAATGTGCCTAGTCTTAGTTGGCCCACTCACCACCCTGCATGGATTTTCGACTTGATCTCACTTGTGCCATCTTGGCCTCCAGAGCTCTCAATAGGTTGCTCTACATGACATTCTCTAATGTGTTGTTATCCACCATTATGATATCATCCTTGCAGTTGTTTCCCATATTCATTATGGATTTCCTTTGTATATACCCCTTCTTTGTGTCTCTACTTGTCGATTTCATCAAATTTTTCCTCCCGCCCTCCTCGTACTTCACTATCTAAAGGTTGTATTTCACGTCCAATGTAGCTAACCTGCTTTCCTACATAGAGGGGTTGAAAATTTTCACATGGCTACATTCTCTTCAACCTTTGGATTTGTGGACTCTTAGCCCTAAGTGACTTTTCCTTCCTACATCAACCATGACCCATTAGTGCACTCAATTTTGAAAGGTTGGTGTAGGCCATGGTGTTGCAAGTGGTTTATGAGCTCAGTTTTGAGTGGAGGCATCAACACATCACTTCTATTTTCACGCTCCTCCCCAACTTTAGGTGGAGCTTAATGAGGTTGAGGCAGAAGTCATGCAAGAAAGGAAAGACATTTTAGATGTAGAATTTTGGGATGGACTAGAAACATGGATTCATGACATTGGGAACACCAGGGGAAGGAAACCTAATTAACTATAAATAGTTAGTCTATATTGGTAGTTGAAAACTCTTTTGGGCAAGGTATTGTCAAATCATAGGGACACGAGGTAGAAAATTTTAACTAAAATGGATGATATGAAGTTGTTGATGATGAAAATTGAAGGGTTTCTACCTCACATTGATGTTGGTTCACCTCCAATCCTAACCACTTGTCCTCACAACATGTTGCTTAGCCCATGGAGTGGAATATCATTATCCTCCTGATTTCCATGTTTTAGACATTTTTTTCTTTACTCATGAAGTCTATGAATTTCTTTAAAAGTTTTCTTATGCTACTAGCTGGTTTTCCCACTCTAGGGATAATTCTTAAACTTGACATCTATTCCTTTTACTATTCACTCTTACACTACTTTTGATTGTTGATCAATTATTCTATCATTAGTTTGGTTTCCTAAGTGGAAGGCCAATGATAGATAACATCTATTGGATATTGTAAATTTGGTGAAGCATTAAGGAATATTTATCTTATAAAAAAAGAACATATTATAATCATTGCAACATAAAATAAACACAATTCTAAGGTAGGGACTAGTTGTTTTGTCGTTATTGCACTTGTTCATATATCAACCAAATATTTTAGATTTTATAAACTACTTTTTATTCTCTAAATTGTTGATTGGTGTAAGAAATAGATTCCTTATTCATGTTATATTGAAACTCCCTTATCAATGCTTCTAAAATGTGCACAATATCAATCATTGATGGATCCAACAATTAGCATGTCTCATTTATCTCTTTCACCATTAAATTTTCTCCTCCAACATGGACTAGACAATCAATGATTCAAAGGATTCACAACTAATAGGGATGATGCTTCTGCATAAGTGACAATAAAGATTGAAGAAATATAAGTTCCCAACATTGTTATAGGAAACCTCAAAGAATGCTTCTAGGTAGAATTTTAAGGATGGAAATTTATATTAAAGTGTAGAAACCTTGGTGAACCTTGCTCATCCTTAATATGCAAAATGTAAAATGTTTGGAAATAGTTTTGTAAAAATATTCAAATTCCTATTAATATTAAATAGTCTCTATAAAATTTTGGCAATTTTTGAGGTAAAATAATTTTACCCTGTAAAATTTGGTTGATTATATTTTAGAAAAAATAGAAATTAGTAATTTGCTTTTGGAAAAAACATGGAAAATTAGCCAATCTATGAAACTTATCCCCTAAAGTCTTCCCTGGATGCTTCTCCGCATTTTTTTGATGGTATATTTCTTAAACTTGTTGACATAGACTAGTGCCCTTCACCCTAGGAAACTTGAACCAAACACCCCAATTTATAGAACTAGCCAAGTTGTCCAATAACATTGACAACATCTAGTCGATATAACCTCTTAAACCTGCCATTTAACATATACAGTTAGAGGGAAAAGGAAACTAAAGTTTGTAAAATGAATTTATAGTATAGTTGACATATCATAAAAGTTTTAGCAACCCACCTATCACATATGGTTAATTGGATTTCTTGTCTATGTCTTCAAAGTTGATTAATATAACTAAAAATTCAATTTTGGAAAGCAATAAATTTAAGATTCAAATTTCAAACAATAACAACATGTTGACGCATTTTTTACTCAACAAAAATTTGACTGCAAAGCATTGCAATGATCCCTATGTTAACAAAAAGTTTAAAGGACAATCACGCTATTTGGTAATTTTCCTAACCTTGCCATGGTTTCTAATTTTCTCATCAATTTTCTCCTAATGGGAACATTGTAAGTTCAACTTCCCAATATGCTCTCAAGTGATGGAATGATGATATCATTACAAGTTTATCTATTCAGGTGTGACTCTCATGCTTCACTTTGCTTCTTTTTTATATAGTGATGATGTTGAGATGGATTTATGTTGATAATGTTATATGGCATGCATCCTTTGTGATTACTCACAACTATGATGATTATTCAAGGTTGTTATAGTACCCTACAAACACACATGCCAATGTTAGAGTGCAAGAAATTTTTTCAATTCCTATTTAAATTTACATTCCGATGTTTAAAGTATTCAAGGTATAAACTCTTTCAACATTTACTCTTAATGAGGCTAAATCCTATGACCTTCAATAATAGCCTTGCCTCAAACTAGAAAAAAAAATGGAAACCATACCAAATATAAACATTTCCAATTATAGCCCCAAGGGTTAGCTCAATTGGTTGAGTTACCTTTGTTAAAGCATCTTGCTAATGGGAGGTCATAGGGTTAATTCTCCTCAATTCTCTTGGGGTTAGGCTCTGCAAATGAGCTGATAAGAAGTGATCCCTTCAGGTGGATCTACTTGGATAGTTTTTGTGGATGTAGTAGCCGCCAATCTCCAATTTCTGTGAACCTGTTGTAGTGTCTACAACCACCCTCCAAAATTTTGCCTATGCTTTGTTTTGGAGCCTCCCTTCTAAATTATAGCAGCTCATCTTGCACTAATTCAGGTAATTACACTTTGATTGAGCCTCATCCTTTGCATCATGGCTTATGTTTGCTTACTTGACTTACTGTCTAACCCAAAATCTGATCTCCTGACTTGGTTTTCATCATGTTCCAGGATTTCCTTAGAGAACTGCGCAATCCTTGAGGGAAACCAGCCTTGCTCTCAGGAATTGCACGGTTTAAGCTAACAATGAGCCTTCAAATCCAAAATTGCGTAGAGCTAGTTGGCAGCCAACCTTCAGCTGGAAAATTGTGCATAGCATGAGAGGCAACCCAAAGCCACTCAACCCAGAAATTGCATAGAAGAATCTTGCTTAGAAGCTGCTCAGTGCATGAGCCAGTGAATTTCCCAATCCTTCCCAAAACTATTTAATCTCTTTGGGCAATACATGGCATCTTTTCCCAAAAAATAAAAAATAAAAAATAAAAAAATCATCCCTAGAAAATAGGGATCTATTTTTAGCATTCCGAAGGAGGCACTTGAATTATTTTGGAAATTGCCACCAAGTGTCGTTTTGTCCTTAATTTTTTGCCTTCATGTCATAAACCCTAAATCCATCAAATCTATCTAATCGATGTTTCCAGAGCTCATTTTCACATTCAATCTTGGAGCTCTAGAATTCCTGAGGAGATCAAGGAACCTTCAGTGTGATCGTCATCACTTTTCCAGGTAACTTTTTCTTTTCTAGCCTTTTGCCGCTTTTTTTATCGCTTTTGCTTGCCTTGCTTGTGATAGTGTTGTTTCAATTGTTTTGTTGAATGAATGTTGGTGTTTTAATTTATTTTAGCTTGTAGAAGTGTTGTTATAAGTTTTTCATTGCCTTTCCCAAGTGTCACATGAATTACCATGTTTTTGCACTAGCGGTCGTCGTTGCGGCAACTCTCTCCACTTGCTTTGTTTTCCTTCAGTTTGATTGATTCCTACACTTGTTTCACTTTCATGCATCATCACTTAGTCACTAACCATCCTTCAGATCTACTCTATTTCACACTCCTCTTAGGAAGATATGGACATCCCTTGCCCAGATCTCACTTTCCATTGTAATCACTGTGCATTCTGGGCGCTTAAGGCCTCTGCCTTGGCTTTTGGAACTACGAATAGGCTACACTAGCCTCATTCCAACTGTGCACTACATAGTTCCAGGAGCCAGCCTCTCAGTCCTTGCCACAAAGATTATGAAACTTATAGTCTCTTCTAGCCTAGGCCCAAACTGAACTATGCATTGCATAGTTCCAGTCAGTAAGCATCCCCCACTGACTATTGGGATTATGCAGAGCGCAGTTCCAGCAAGAAGCCAGTCACCTTTTTGAACCAGGATTGTGCAATCTCTCCCAGCATTAGCCCGGTATGTTGTATGATATTGTCTTGAACTGCTTTTTGTTTTAAGCTAACATTTGCATGCCATGAGTGTCCTCTCTGTCTCCAAGTACAACAGTTGTTAAGAATCTCTCTAGAAGTTACAATTAACATGGCCTCCAAGAGAGCTACATCAAAGGAAACTCTCGAGAGTAGTACTGCGGAAGAAGTTGAGAAGTTGTCAATTAACTTGCCAGTTTATGCAGACACTCAATTGTTCATTGAGAAGGGCACAAATTGGACATGGCAGAAAATAAAGGATACTTTTGCAAAGGACTTCAATGAAGACTTAAAGGATCAGTAGGTGTATATCAGTATCTAATGTTCATGCTTATACAAGGTTGCATGCAGGTACCCCGCCTTCCCATGTGCGAACATCATCAGCTGGATTGTCTCACACACAGATCTAGAGACTATGTCATTGAGTAATGCCAGTGGGATAGAGCTTTCCACCTTCAGGGCAGAGAACTATCATCAGATGTATCATTAACCTCAGTCGGTGAGGCACATGGACACACTTTTATAAGCCACCCATAGCCAGGTGAACATGATAGATATAGTAAAGCACTAGGTGAAAAGTCGTCAAAGTTAAAACGAACACCCAATCATGTTTATAAGACAAAGTCTCTCAAGAAGGCCTATCAGTTCTTGATCATCTTTGCATGCTGAATATACAGTCAAGAGAGCACAAAGACCTTTCCTGAAGGTTAGGTAGTTCTATTGGACTTGTTGGTGAGTGATGGAAGGCTAGTCAACTAGTTGGACTTGTTGGCTTATCAATTGAAAGTACATGTGAATAACGCCCAAAATCTGCCAAAGGATGAGAAAGCGAGATTCTACATGTTTGCATACTTACTGGATGAAATATGTGCCCAACAATAGTTTCTTGGCATAAGCAAGACATGGACACTGAAAGAGACTGTCATCAACATTTATTGCAAGTTTTTTTCTACTACATCTACCGAGGAGTAATGGCAAGGTTGACTGACCATTTCATCATCCTATTATACAAGTTGATCTTTGAGCAGGATCCACCTTGCATGTCCCAAGAAGTGATAGAGGTGATACTTAACATTGTAAATTGGTATGCCTCACCTGGTAGCACCTTCATCAGAGTGTTTGGCAGAGAGAAGACTCTGCATCTTCTACCAAGGTATGCCACGGATAAGTTGTTCATGCAAGAGGTCTCATATCACCTCTCCAAAGGGTTATCAGCAAGACTGCAAAGGAAGAAGAAGGCGCCATGGCCTACTCTTCCTTTGCGTATCAAGTTATACGATATTAAGAGCTTCAAAGATGCATATGTTGAAGCTAAGGATATATTGAAGTTCAAGTTTGGCGCCAAGGAATTTAATTTGTATGATCCCCACGGTATTTGCAATAACCATTGTGCGAAGGTGTACTATCCATGGATCCACAGAACATTTCACTGGCATGAGCAGGACCCTTGGAGATACTGTTACAATGACTCCAAGCTCCACAAGCCAGTCACTATAGCCACATATTCGAAGGTTTGTCTGCAAGTAGCAGCAACACACGAAGCAACAACAACAACAATAATAAGCAGCAATTTGGCGCAGGACAAGGGAAAGAGGAATATTGTCGAGAACCCCGAGGAAGAGAAAATCTATAAGATGAGAGCAGATCCGATCACTAAGAAAGTAGTGCTGGCAGTGGAGGAAAAGAGCGAGTAGTGAATAAATAGGGTAGAGAAAAGGAATAAAGAAAAGCAAAGGCTGGAGGAAGCAAAACGAAAATTTCAAGAGAAGAAGTTGAAGGAAGAAAAAGAGCTAAGAAGGAGAGAAAGGGAGGAGAAGCAGAAATAGGAGGAAGAAGAAAGGAAAGGCGCAAAGACAGAGCAAATAACACCCATACAGGTTGAGGAGTCAAAACACCCAGCAACTAAAGAAGAGGATTAATAGATGTAGGATCAGAAGATTGCTCAACATATTGAGCAACTGATTAAAGTGACAGATATGGATTTGGGGTAGGAGACACAAAATGAAGACAACAACCTTATGATGAGACCATCTAAGGTCACTTCTATACCTCCAATGTTGAAACTAGTCTCGAGAGAGCAAGGAGAGGTTGTTCTTCTTGACAATGATCTGATTATGGATGTGTACAATCTTTCATTTGACACGTTGCAGAAGAAGATTGCATAGGTGTGGAGGAAGCACTTTCCAATGATCATGTGTCACCTGCATTCATGAAGGAAAGGGTGATAGTGTCATATGTTAAAAATCATCTAGTTGTCATTGTCGATGCCACCTTGGCATATGCAAGATAAACGAGCTCAAATTTTAAGTTCCTGTTGGCTGAGAATGAAAAAATAGAAAAGAACTTGTAAGCTATCAAGCAAGAGGCAGAAAAACTAAGACAATTTCTACAATGGAAAAGATGAGGAAAATGATACTTGATGAAGTATCAACACTTAAGACTACCATGTGGAAGCTCTATGATGGATCTATCACCATGCATAAATCAGTTGTCCATGTGCATGGATTACAGCAGCGGAGTAAAGAGTTTGTTCAAACTCTCAAGAACATACATGATACCATCACCCATGTGTAAGAGTGGAAAATATAGTATAAAGGGGCCCCACTTCACTTCTCAAAGATGATGAAGCCTCAAGAAAAGCTAGAGAAAGCGTAGGTCCAAATCTTTATCCATAACTATGACCAACTCATCCCATTCATCACCAGCATACAGGCCTCATATGCACAGTTGTATAAGAGTTTGGATGTCATGGTGAGAACGCACAAGATCCCTTCAATCATTTCCCTCACCAAGGCTAAACACAAGAACCAATTTCGGCTAGAGATTGACAGGTACATGGAGCATCTAAAGGTAACAGGCCACCAGTGATGACTTGGACCTCAACGCACATAACATGCAGAAGTAAATTGGTGATCCTGTCATGGTCAACACCATGTTTCACATGCTTCAGGACGAGTTGGAGACAAGTTGTTATGAAACCAACTCACAAAAAGATAGAAAAGATAGATCAACGCCTTAGAATTCAAACTCTTCGAGGGGACAACCTCCTTTACATTACACAAATGAACAATTCTTGGATGATTCAAATGACAAAACCTCCTTTCTATATACAAGAGTCTAAGGAGTCACAATATAACCTAGCAGACCTAACAATAATAATATAAAGGCACAAAAATAACAATAGAGGGATTCTATGGGGCACAGTAATAACAATATGGGGACAATAGGGGCACAACAATATTAATAAGGGGTATAACTACAATAGTAATGGGGTAATCACTAGTATTATACGGACCCAACATGCCCCTCTCCTTAAAAAAAGTGTTGTCGTCAACGCTTGAGTAGTTATGGATACTTCTGTATAAAATTCTCATCCTCCCATGTTGAATCTTCAGCAGATAAGTTCTTCCATTTGATAAGATACTCTGAAATTGATTGATTTCGTAGCTGTCGAGTTCTTGTTTTTGTGACTGCTTCCGGTTCCAATATAATTTTTTCTTCCTCATCAAGTTTTTGCAACATTGTTTGAACTGGGAGCTTTTCGCCTATAACCTTCTTTAAACATGAAACATGGAAAACTGGGTGCAATCTAGAAGCTGTAGGAAGCTCCAATTTGTATGCCATAGTACCAATCTTTGCAACACTTTGTATGGACCATAATACTTTGGTGATAATTTATTATCCTTCTTAGCTTGCTTGAGGGACATTTGTTTATATGGTTGTAGCCTTAAGAATACCCAATCACCTACATCAAAACTTCTTTCATTGGATGTTGATATGCCTGTTGTTTCATTCTATCTGTGCCAACATGAGGTTATCCTTTAAGAGTTGGAGGACTTGTTGTTGATGTTCGATGTGATGTTCCACTGCTTGAACCTTAGAATTTTCTCTTAAATATGATGTGATGGATGGTGGCTGATACCCATAAAGTGCCATAAATGGGGTCATTTTTGTTGTTGTATGGAAGGAAGTGTTATACCACCATTCAGCCAGAGGCAACCATTTGACCCATTGTGTCTGTTTACCAGATACAAAGCAACGAAGATATCCTTCCAAACATTTGTTTACTATCTCAGTTTGCCCATCAGATTGAGGATGATAAGATGAGCTATGAGCTAACTGAGTACCAAGACAAGAAAATAATTATGTCCAAAAAAATTCCAGTGAAAATGGGATCTCTGTCACTTACAATAATCTTTGGATTTCCATGTAGCTTTTTAATTGTTTCCATAAATGTAGAACTGTACTGGCTTTAAATGGATGTGATAATGCACAAAAGTGTGCATACTTGGTAAGTCTGTCAACTACCACCATGATGACACTCTTTCCCTCAGACTTGGGTAAACCTGTGATTAAATCCATTGAAACCTCCTCCCAACGTTGGCTTGGAATGGATAAAGGTTGTAATAGACCTGGTGTCTTAATTGTTTCAACTTTATTTTGTTGGCAAACCAAACATTCTGCCACAAACTTTGGAATATCTGATTTAAGGCCATCCCAAAAAAATTCCTTCTTAACCCTGTGGTAAGTTTTTAAAAATCCTGAGTGCCCTCCTAAGAGAGAAGTGTGCAATTCCATAAGAATTTTTTGTTTGAGTTGCAAATTCTTATGAGGTATAAGCGATCTTTGTACCATAACGAATCATTTTGCAAGCTAAATGTATCGGATGTACTGGAATCTTGTTGTAACTTTCGAACAAGTGCCCATACTTCTTCATCATTCTTCCATTCATCCCTTGCTTCGTTTATCCAATCTGGTTGGATAATAGAAATGGCTCACAACAATGCTTCCACATCCTCATCCTTTCTTGAGAGTGCATCTGCACCACATTTTGCTTCCCTTTTTTGTAGATGATTTAAAATTCATAACCCAACATCTTTGTAACCCACTTTTGTTGCTCTTCAGAGGATAATCTTTGTTCTAAAATGTATTTAAGTCTATCATGATCCATTTTTACCTTGAAGTGTCTTCCCATTATTAGGGTCGCCATTTCTTAAGTGCATGTAGTATTGCCAACATTTCCTTCTCATAAATAGATTTGTGTAAAAACTTTCCCTTGATTGGACGGCTTTCAAAAGCAATGGGTCTTTCATCTTGCATTAAAACAACACCAATTCCATTTCTTGAAGCATCACATTCCACAATAAAGGTTTTTGTGAAGTCCGGTATAGCTAAGGCTGGTGCTTGGCACATTGCCTCTTTAAGATGTTCGAAGGCCTTTATCGCTTCTGGAGTCCATGAAAATGCATCTTTCTTCAATAATGTTGTTAGAGGTGCTGCTATTCTCCCATAATTCTTAACAAATTGTTGGTCACTTTAATTGCTTATTAATTAAACAATCGAGTGCCACATAAATTGTCAACCCGGGAAAGTCCGATTATTTCAAAGGCAACTACGTACTATATGTACTCAATTTTAATAGCACTAAAAGATGTAGTATAAATAAATCACACCCTGTTAAATCTTCACTCTATGTTACAGCAACTATACTCTATTGTAGATATCCAATAAGAGATGAATAATTAATCAGAAAGAATAAATCTGCAAAAGAAAACAATGGCTATTATGTAACAAAGGATCAGGACCCTATCCCCAGAGTAGGAACCTTCAACACTTGCCTCTGTTATCCAGTTCACCAATTCACTCTGTAAACCTAATCACCGGTGAGACACTCATGAAATATCATCACTCGATTAAGAGAGAAACAGAGTTTCAGCAAAAGTAAAATAACATCCAGAAACAATACTTGTTAACAAGGTATGAACAAAAATCACACTTAACACATGACAGAAAGATAATGGGTGAATCTTGTGATGAAGGTGGGCCCTGTCCTTCTCACAAGATTCCCCAGGACACAAAAACTAAGATGAGATACTCAGAATAAAACTCTATTCATTCATCAATATACCATATTACAGAAAAGATTCAGTCTCGTTCCTTCAACTACAACCTTGTGTTACAGCTTGTTCATCCCCCCTTCTAATGTAGATGTCTCCTCTTTATAGAGGAGACATCTATTACAAAATATTTACATTATAGATTCTGGCACAACCCATTATAAAAAAATAGGGAAATCGGTTTCCCGTCAATAGAATGTTGTTACAGTAATTTAGATTATGAACGTTACAACCGATGTAACAGCTTCCTCAGTGATCGATCAGGTTCCTTTGTTGTTGTTAAATCTGGTAGGCAGATCTCGACTGTCTCAGCTTCGAGATTTGCATGTTGTTCTTGTTGTTTCAGCTTCAAGATTCGTGTGTTATTCCTGATGTTTCAGCAACTGCAAAAGATAGTCTTGCCATCTTTAGGCAGTTTCAACAATGTGGTCTACACATCATTCTTTAATTGTTCAGCAACACAGTCAACTTCAAAGATCAATTATAAATATAGCATGATTATGTGTTAAATAATTAAACATATAGCAATGAGAAGAGTCATTGCATACCTTTAGAATGATTGAGTCAAAACACTAGCAAGGAATTTCAAATATGGGTTGGAAAGGGTAATATTATGACAAAATATAAGGTCAAAAGAGACAATATGGGGTCCTAACATCCCCCCCAACTGAAAGGATTGCATGTCCCCATGCAACTTCTACTCTGAATCTGAGTTGGAATACTGGGATGAACAGTGCAAATTGCTTATGCAGTAAGTATAGAAAGTGTTGTCAACCATGTCTCTGAACCCTTGGACACTCTGAAATTTTTGCCATGCTGCAATCTCCTCCTTTTTGGTCAATGTGAACTGAGCCTTGTATTTCTGTCCTGGCAGCCATAGAAGGGGGAAGTGAAAGTGATAACCAATCCATTTCTCAGCACACTGTCGAATACATTTATCATAATTAGGTATTCATGAGATTGATGCCTGAAGATTGAGAGGCTTAAAGGGGTGGTATTCCCTTCTCTCCTTAGGACAGTGTTCCCAAAATAGATTATTTGCTTTTATGGCCAAAGTTCCCTTAGTTTTGACATAGTGTTGGTAGTCCTCCAAGACTGCTGCCTGTAATTTTCTGATATGGTTAGTCATTCCTGGTTCTTGTAGAATTCGTTGATGTTCAGCAATAAAAACAACGTCATTTTATGGCTCAGCTCGGATCTAGAGAAGACAGTTCTCCTCATTGTGTGTTGCTGACATAAAAGCATTTTGCCAAGTAAGCTGATTATCCAGGAAAGAAACGAAGGCTATAATTTGAATATCACCAACGAGAGGAACTAAATTAAGATTCCTATCTTCAGGCATGGCCTCATTGTGAAGATAGAGTTCACATAACAAGTTCTTCTCACTATTCGATGCTTCTGCAAAGGTCTCAATAAACTACTGAGGTGTAGACACCTGGTGGGGTCGTCCATATTTGATTGATTTCACTTGGAGGAATGCTAAGCGTTCTCTCAAAAACACATAATAGTTAAAAGATGGTTTTCTAGTGGCAAGTAATCTTTGAACCAAGTCAAAGATAAGGGACAGTATGGTTTTTAGCTTCTTGTTCTCCTTGTGTTGTGCACGAGACTGTTCAAGAACTTCCCAATTTCTATATGCATGATTGAGCCATAATGACTTCTGTTGCTGAAATTCCTTTCCTTGTGAGAGATCATACTCTGGCTTCCATGTGTCCCTCAGTTCTTGAAAACTGGAGGTCTGAGTGTGAGCATTGCTTACACATCGAGGTTCAGTCTGGGTACACGTAGTCTTAAAAGACTTTGGTACTGGTTTCTGCTCTGTAACAACTAGGGTAGGCCGGGGTGGTTTTATTTCTTCCTCCAAGGTCTTTGAAGGCCCTGTTGGTTCTTGTGTAACAACAGGGTGCTCCTTTTTAACTATAACAGGAGGAGATACCGGACTGGATCCAGGAAACGAAACTTCGATTATCTTATAGTCGGCTTGAGAATAGAGATCACCACATTCACTGCACATGTATTCATTGTGTCAATCCTTTTCTACACTCTTTTCAGCTGCAGATGCTACCTGAGCTAACATGTACAGATTGAGTTCCTTTTCATAAGCTTCCCTTGCCCTTGTTAACTCTTGCTTATAAGCCTCAATTTCAGATTTCAAAAACTCGTTTTCTTCCTGAAGGGAGGTTAAAGTAACCGGGCCTTCTATAGCAGTTGCAGGTTCCAGTGGATGGGAGGATCATTGTTCGGTGGCAACCTCATCATTTGCATTCTCAACAGGTGGTTCTTGTGTAACAGCCACATCTAGGTCGTCTTCCTTTTGTTTCCCAATAGGTGGTTCTTGTGTAACACCTGTTAAGTCAGTGGCTGGTTCCTGTGGAGCAGCCACATGTCATACATCGTCTTGGGTGTCTACACTTGATAAATCAGCGGCAGGTTCTTGTGGAGCAGCTGCGTCTTTTGAAAAAAATGATGTCACAAAATCCTGAACGCTTTGCATTTCGGTACCCGAGGGTGAGGAAGGTGAGAGTTCAGGGCTTGGCGGAGTACGGGATTTTAGGATGATAGATGGGGAATTTGGGGTGATGGCCTCAGTTGCTGCAGACGTCCTTGTTCGTCGTTGAGGTAAGGAGGCAGGAAAAACAGTGGTTTTTCTCTTACGAGCATTTTTCCTCAGGGTAGGAGGATTATCAGAAATAGTGGCTTCCTTAATTGAGGCCCTCGTTCTTCTCTTTAGTGGGGTTGCAGCTTTCTCTTGTCTTTTCCTTTTGAGCATAATAATGGGGGTATTGTCATCCGAATTATCAGTGGGAATGTGGATGATGGGAGTGGATGATTCGGTTTCATTAAGGGGTGGGGTCTGTTGCAGGTTTTCAGTGCTCAATTGGGGTGTTTCAGCTGCTGGTTGCTGAATTTCAGCAGCTTGCTGGGGGTTTTCTACTGCCGGTTGAAGGATTTCAGCAGCTTGCTGGGGAGGGTTGTTAAGGGGAGGGGGATTGTGCAGGGCAAAGCCTCTATGAATTAAGAGTTGAACCAAGCGATGGTGCATGAGAGAGAGGAGTGGGTGCCTTGCATTCACGGAATAGTGTGACATATTTTTTAGACATCCAAGCAGATAGTATGGCATATTTATTAAACGACCATGTCTTAAATGATTCAATAACAAAAATTCATGCTGGTACACTACCTGATAACGTCCCTCACAGGTGAAGTAGTGCTTAACGAACTCTGTAACCTTCGGCCATGGTGGTGGTAGTGAACGAAGTGCAATACCCCTGCCTTTAAGTTCAATGTGCTCCCCTAGTAGAAGAAATGTTGGCATTTTGGCATAGGGTTGGTAGTTTTGGTGCTATGACATAGGTGTTGTCCTTGATGGCAACTCACTCTGGTGACAGATCACAGTTCAGGCACTCAAAAAGAAGAAAAATACATATACGCAGGTTCACTTTGACGAAGCCGCGTATACACGCGGGTTGGATGTTCCCAAGGCATGTATGCATTTACACGCACTTTCATGCAAGGAAAAGCGCATACATGTGGGAAAACTTGTTTCTAGTCCATGGTATTTAGTCCTTGGTATTTGAACCTATGGTTTTGGGCCATGGTATCTCATTATAAGTGTTGATCCCAAGTATCGGGTCCATGGTATTGAATTGTTATGGTTTTGGACCGTAGTATTGTGAAAGGCCTAAGGCTATAAAAGACGAAGGAGATCATTTGGCAAGGGACCAATCTGAATCATTGAATATCTGAAAAGGTGCTAGATCTGGAATACAGTGAGTGGGTTATGGTGTAGATCTAGATCTGAAGGAAGAAGGAACCTGAGCGCAAGGAGAAGGATAAGTTCTTTTAATGGGTCAAAATCTTAAGGCTTGAATGATAGTATCTTTGTCTGATTTTGATCTGTTCTATGTGGCACTTGCTTGATCTATAAATATAATAATCTGGGTAAAATAATATCTGAACATTTGAAGGGGTAAATTACCTTTATAGATCTGTACACAGGTTCAGTGAAGCACAGGTGCGTATACACGCAGGTTCTGTTAGTCGAAAGTGTGTATACGCAAGTTGATCTTAGCACAGGTGCGTATACACGCAGTTTCTGAAAAGCGGAAGTGCGTATACGCAGGTTGATCTTAACACAGAAGCGTATGCATGCAAGTTTATGAATATTGAAGTAGCGTACATCTCATACTTTATGTTCTAGTTTCTTATGTTGATTATTGCAGTGATCTGGGTTTATAATTTGAGGTGTGATTATTGTTACTGTGATCTGGGTACAGTTGACAGAGAAGTGTTTATTTTGATTCAGTCTTGATTGGTGAAAAGGTGTTTGGTTGATGCAGAAACTCTTGATGTTTGATTGATGTTATTGTGGATCCAGTCTGAAAATTTATGAAACGTGGTCCTTGGAAGAAAGAGAAGGTAGTAGCCTTCTGCAGGTAGCAGCCTGCGTACTAGTATCTCAACTAGTACAAGAACTAAGTGGGTTGTAGCTCCCTTCCAGGAGAAGCTGAAAAACGAGAGAGGGTTGTAGCTCTCTGAAGGTAGAAGCCTACGTACTGGTAAAGGACTGCACCAGTACGGAATCATTGTAAAAAGAAGTTTCTAATTAAAAGAAGATAGAGACGAATTGCAGCAGGTGGTTTTCACCCACATTGGGTTTCCACCTTATATCTTGTGTTATTATGTGTGGTTGTCTTCTGATCTGTTTTATTGTTCCTGGCAACTATTTATATGATCCTGGTGCATAACTTAATGATCAACATCTGTAGAATAAAGTAAATTATAAATCTGCATTGTATACGCGGGTTTCCTTATCTGTAGTTATGTATATACACTGGTTCATCTAACTGAAGTAGCGTATATGTTATGGGTTTGAAAAAGTAAATAATTGACCAGATAATACTGATTCACCCCCCCTCTCAGTATTATTTCCAACAATTGGTATCAGAGCGAGTCCTTCAGAAAAAGCTTAATCGCTTGAAGGAAGGTCTATCATCATGAGCAACTACAAGAGAGAAGCATCAATCAGGCCACCAATCTTTGATGGGACCAAATTCGTCTATTGGAAGGTAAGAGTCACAGCCTATATTCAATCTCTTGGTACAGAAGTCTGGGATATCATAACTACAGGGTACACTTTTCCATCAGCAACTCCTACAGATCCGGTTGAGAAGAAACAATTTGAAACAAATGCAAAGGCTGTCAACACTCTATTAGGATGTCTATCTCAATCAGAATTCGTCAAGATCATGCAGTATAAAACCGCTAAAGAAATATGGGACAAGATTGTGTTGAGCTATGAAGGAGATGAGCAAGTAAAACGAGCAAAACATCAAACCCTTAGAATTCAGTATGAAAATCTCAGGATGTACAATGATGAAAGTGTGGCTAACTATTTCCTTCGTATAGATTAGATTGTTAATTGTATGAAAAATTTGGGTGAAGAAATAAAAGAGGTTGTTGTGGTTGAAAAGGTTCTAAGATCTTTGTCTCCTAAGTTTGAATCAAAAGTTTCTGCAATAGAAGAAAAGGAGAATCTACAGAAAATTACCATGTCGCAGCTGCACGAAATTCTAACCGCTTATGAAATGAGGAAAGGAGGACCATCAGACAGGAGAGAAGCTGCATTCAAGGCTTCAGGTAAAGGAGATTACTATGAGTCGAGACATATGTCAGAAGAAGAGGAAGAATCAAATTTTGTCAAGAACCTTCAACGGGGTGCTGGAAGATTCAGAGGTAAGTTACCCTTCAAATGCTTTGCTTGTGGAAGAGTCGGTCATTACGCTACCAAGTGTCCTCATAAGCTTGACAAGGGTAAGGAACCTGTTAGATGGAACAAGAAATAGAATGTAAGTAAGAAAAGCTACTACACTCATGAAGACAGTGATGGACTCTCAAATAGTCATGAAGATGAACGAGGTAATAACTATAGACTTTTAATGGCCTTTGAAGATGATGATTTTATGGATGCTATAGATGGAGAAGGTCTTTATGAAGAGATTTCTAAACTCAAAATTTGTTTAGAAGAGAAAAATATGATTATTGATACTTTGCAATTTCAACTGGCTGAAAGTGAAAAACATCTTGAAAAGTTAGAGTGTGAAATTGTGGGACTTAGAAAAGAGATTGAGAAAACTAAAGCTCTTTATCTTAGATTTGTTAAAGGATCTGAAACGTTAGATGCGATTATCAAAGTGTAGCGTTCTCCTTTAATCAAGACAGCTCTGGGATATAATGAAGAAGCAACTCAAGCGCAGAAACCATCCACCTCCAAAAGTTATCTTGATGCGGCAAGGAGGAGTGAGAAAAATCCTAATGGATATCACCAGGTAAATCAGGGACATTTCTCTTCAAGAATGAACAGAGATCACCAAGTAAATCAAGGGAAATCTGCTTCAAGGACAAACAGAAGCTACAACAGACCATAGGTAAATCATTCTCAATTTGCATCAAGAATGAATGACAACTACAATGTTTCGGTCCGTAGGGTTGATAATCGCAGGAATTTCTTCAATGGCCAATGTTTCTCTTGTCACAACTTTGGACATAAAGCAGCTCAGTGTGTTGCCTACAAAACTATCATGACTAGAGAAACTCAAAAACAGAGGAGTATGACTGGAATCATGAAAAGGACCTACAATAACTTTTATGCTCTTGAAAATGAAATAGAATGTTCTATTGTAATAATTTTGGTCATGAAGATTCTGAATGCAGGAGCAGGTTTTGGCAGGCAACTCAGAAGGAGCAAGCCTCAA
>APFE031525643.1:0-14568 GCA_000404065.3 Pinus taeda | reverse complement strand
CATCTTCAAGCAGTAAAGAGAATTTTCAAGTATCTTCAAGGAACTCAAAACTATGGCCTATGGTATCCTAGAGATGCGGATCTCACTCTTCATGCTTATACAGATGCAGATTAGGTTGGAAGCGTGGATGACAGAAAAAGCACTAGTGGCGGTGCATTATTTATGGGTACCAGATTAGTATCTTGGTTCAGCAAGAAACAGAGTTCTATTGCATTATCTACAGCTGAAGCAGAATATGTGGCTACTGCATCTTGTTGCACCCAACTCCTTTGGATGATGC
Organism: Pinus taeda; assembly: GCA_000404065.3. Lineage (NCBI taxonomy): Eukaryota > Viridiplantae > Streptophyta > Pinopsida > Pinales > Pinaceae > Pinus > Pinus taeda. The sequence continues at coordinate 14,288 of APFE031525643.1, read as the reverse complement.
AAACCTTGCAGGATTATCAAATCACTTGTACTCCACCTATCTCCATATTATGTGATAACACAAGTGCAATCAGCATTTCAAAGAATCCAGTCATGCATTCAAAGACCAAGCACATACCTATCAAATATCATTTTCTTCAGGAACAAGTGCTGGAACAAAAAGTCAAGTTGGAGTATGTTCCCTCTAAGGAACAAGTCGCTGATATACTCACCAAACCACTGCCCAAGGAAACATTTGAATACCTCAGACAGAAGCTGGGAGTAGTTGATGCTTCAACCTGCTATTGAAACTTGTCCGTTTCAAAGAAAAGTTGTTGTACACGAGTTGGATGAGGAGGATCCACGTACATACGCTGGTTTGTGCAGATACAGTCACGTATATGGAGGTTTGAAGGATATCAGCAGAGACAGACTCTGATAGTCTGATAGGGGTCTGCCAAAGACCATTTGGCACAGGTTCAGGGGGAGCAGATAATCTTCTAGTGATGCATTGTTGGCATTGTCTTAGAAGCTTTTGGTTCAAGTTCACAACTGTTGTTGGTTTCAGGTGGATCACTTGCAGAGGAAGAGAACATTATTGTTGATCTAAATAATGATTGACAAATGCTGCTGATAGTAGTTATTGATGACTTTCTTAGTCTTACTCAAGAGATTTCGTCTCTATGTCATGTATATATTCTTTTCATCAAGGTCATGTAACGACCTATTTTGGTTTCCCCTTTATGCTTGGGATGAATGATGTAATGTAATTGGTTGTCATATGTAAAATTCTGATGTATCCCCACTTGGTTGGGTGATGGATGTATATATAGAGTCATTTGTGATAGGAAGGTCAGTTATGATGTATAAGTCATGGTTCTTTTTAAAGAACGTCTTTTTGCAGATCTTTCCTACAGTCAGGTGGAGCATGTTCAGCACAGCAGAGCAGAGATTTCAGCATGTACTTAGGGGGAGCACAACGCTTTGCCCTTGATGACAAAGGGGGAGAATGATCTTGAGAATCTTGGGGTTGCCATCAAGTCCAAAGGGGGAGATTGTTGGCATTTTGGCACAGGGTTGGCAGTTTTGGTGCTATGACATAGGTGTTGTCCTTGATGGCAACTCACTCTGGTGACAAATCACAGTTCAGGCACTCAGAAAGAAGAAAAATACATATACGCAGGTTCACTTTGACGAAGTCGCGTATACACGTGGGTTGGATGTTCCCAAGGCGCGTATGCATATACATGCACTTTCATGCAAGGAAAAGCGCGTACATGTGGGAAAACTTGTTTCTGGTCCATGGTATTTAGTCCTTGGTATTTGAACCTATGGTTTTGGGCCATGGTATCTCGTTATAAGTGTTGATCCCAAGTATTGGGTCCATGGTATTGAATTGTTATGGTTTTGGGACGTAGTATTGTGAAAGGCCTAAGGCTATAAAAGAGGAAGGAGATCATTTGGCAAGGGACCAATCTGAATCATTGAATATCTGAAAAGGTGCTAGATCTAGAATACAGTGATTGGGTTATGGTGTAGATCTAGATCTGAAGGAAGAAGGAACCTGAGCGCAAGAAGAAGGATAAGTTCTTTTAATGGGTCAAAATCTTAAGGCTTGAATGATAGTATATTTGTATGATTTTGATCTGTTCTATGTGGCGCTTGCTTGATCTATAAATCTAATAATCTGGGTAAACTAATATCTGAACATTTGAAGGGGTAAATTACCTTTATATATCTGTACGCAGGTTCAGTGAAGCACAGGTGCGTATACACGCAGATTCTGTAAGTCGGAAGTGCGTATCCGTAGGTTGATCTTAGCACAGGTGCATATACACGCAGTTTCTGAAAAGTGGAAGTGCGTATACGCAGGTTGATCTTAACACAGAAGCATATGCACGCAAGTTTCTAAATATTGAAGTAGCGTACATCTCATAATTTATGTTCTAGTTTCTTATGTTGATTATTGCAGTGATCTGGGTTTAGAATTTGAGGTGTGATTACTGTTACTATGATCTAGGTACAGTTGAAAAAGAAGTGTTTATTTTGATTTAGTCTTGATTGGTGAAAAGGTGTTTGGTTGATGTAGAAACTCTTGATGTTTGATTGATGTTATTTGTGGATCCAGTCTGAAAATTTATGAAACGTGGTCCCTGGAAGAAAGAGAAGGTAGTAGCCTTCTGTAGGTAGCAGCCTGCGTACTAGTATCTCAACTAGTACAAGAACTAAGGGGGTTGTAGCTCCCTTCCAAGAGAAGCTGGAAAATGAGAGAGGGTTGTAGCTCTCTGCAGCTAGCAGCCTGCGTACTGGTAAAGGACTGCACCAGTACGGAATCATTGTAAAAAGAAGTTTCTAATTAAAAGAAGATAGAGACGAATTGCAGCAGGTGGTTTTCACCCACATTGGGTTTCCACCTTATATCTTGTGTTCTTATGTGTGGTTGTCTTCTGATCTGTTTTATTGTTCCTGGCAACTATTTATATGATCCTGATGCATAACTTAATGATCAACATCTATAGAATAAATTAAATTATAAATCTGCATTGTATACGCGGGTTTCCTTATCTGTAGTTGCATATATACGCGGGTTCATCTAACTGAAGTAGTGTATATGTTCTGGGTTTGAAAAAGTAAATAATTGACCAGATAATAATAATTCACCCCCCCCTCTCAGTATTATTTACAACAAGAAAATCTTGCTGTGTGTTGAGAATGAGGTGTTTCCGGTTGAACCAACGAGTACCATTGGTTGGTAACCCTGAAACCTGCGCTATATCCTCCTCCGTTACTAGAATTCGCACTCCTTGAACAGTAGAGTATCCTTCTCTCAAATTGCATGCGAATTCCAGAACTTGCTGAGAATCAAAATCCGGAAGCCTTTGGAAATAGTCCACCCATCCTGCTTGTAGAAATATTTGGTATGCCTCCTGGTAAAGTTCCAATAGAGTCGTTGAGCCAGGTTCATGTCTAACATCGTTTCCTCCCATAGTTACTAGTTCAGCAAAATGCAGAGTATAGAGCCAAGTTGCCGCAGTCGAAACAGAGTAGGATGTTGCAAATGAAGTTATGAGCGATAAGACACAGATGGGGTGACGAGACACTGCCACGAAAAATAAGAAATTACGATAATCGGCGTATCATGTAATGATTGCAATATTTTGGTATTCCCCCCCAACTGTGGCTAGAATGATATGTTTGAATGTACGGTGATTTTGGCAATCATATCAATATCTTCTCATTAACTAATGTTTAATATTTACACAAAAACACGCATACCTTCACATTTTACCTTTGGTTGTTGCGCGAACAATATAATCTTGTCATTAATAGATCACCGATGATCATAAAAAGGGGTTTATAAAGTATGAGGGTTTCTATACAAAAGGTTTTCTATATTCACGAGAAGTAATAGTGAAGGAACACAATTATCAGGATGAATGGTTGATTCCTTTAATGAAGAGTGATGTGTATCCATCATTTTTTAGAGAAAGTAATGGTTCACTCTCGAGAAAATGGGAAAATTGGTGCTTCTTAGGAAAAATGGAAAAGATTGGTGTTTCAGCAACGGGAAATGGTGTTTCAGCAACGAGAAATGGTGGGAAAATGTTGCTGAAGGGAAGTGAGAGGGAATGGATTATGATTTGAAGTGAAATGGCAATGTTTCCCAAGCTGAAGCTTGATCCTTCCTGTATTGAAATTGTTCTTCTCAGCCAGCCTCAAAGCTAAGATCTGCAAAATAGTTAATTGTAACATGGCAACCCTTGACAGGGATTATTAGTTAAGAAATCTAATCTAAAAAATGAATATATAAATAGAAAAGCTAAGTGCAATGAGGGATAGCAGACTCCCCCAAAAAGACATAATGTATATCTATCATGCAAGTGGCTTTGAAATCCTCTTTAGAAATAGGTTGTTGATACAAATGGATCCGATACACATTCACTAACAATGGTGTTCTAGAATTATCAATTGTTAGGAGTCTGACTATTCCATTTGGGAAAACAGTATCTACTTCATAAGGTCCTACCCACCTTGTTCTTAATTTGCCTTGAAAATTTTCAAAACGGGTGTCATACAATAGAGCCCAATTACCTTTTTGGAACTGCTTATGCTTAATGGTTTTATCATGCCACCTGGTTCTTTGTTGTTGTATCATAGTTGTTTGATGGATGGCATCCAACCTCTTTTCATCCAATTCCTGAAGCTGTCGCAACCTAGCTGTCTGTGCATCAGTCAAGTCAAGGTTAACAGCTAAAGCAGTCCTTAAGGTTTTAATTCCAAATTCCACAGGAAAAACAACACTTTTACCATAAACTAATTCATAAGGTGAAAAACCCGTAGTGTTCCTCCAAGTAGTTCTGTAAGCCCATAATGCTTCAGGAAACCTTTGAAACCAATCCCTTCTATTCTCCTTTATCGTTTTTTTTTAAATGGCTTATATGACTTTATTCGTACTTTCCACCTACCCATTGGCCTGGGGGTGATAAGGCGTAGTCATTTTATGCTTAATGTGATATTTCTGAAGTGTATCTTTAAAGCCATGAGAGTTGAAGGGAGGTCCTCCATCTGTGACTAGTTCTCTAGGCAATCCAAACCTAACAAATATTTCTTCAAATAAAAAGGTTAAAATAGATTCTTCATTATCTCTAAGGAGTGCCTTAGCTTCCACCCATTTAGTCATATAATCTGTGCAAACCAATATATAAACTCTTTGATTGGATGGAGGGTTGATGGGACCTATGAAATCTAGAGCCCATCTTTCAAAGGGTTCAAGTATTACCTGGGGGTTCAGTGGAATTTCATCCCTGTGATTAGGTTGGCCCATTCTCTGACAGCTATCACAGGCCCTAACATACTTCTTTGCATCCTTAAAAAGTGAGGGCCAATAATAACCCATTCTAAGAACCTTATGTGTTGTTATTTTATCAGAAAAATGCCCTCCACAAGGGCCATCATGAAAAGCCTTCAATATATCATAAACCTCATCTTCTCTGATGCATCTCCGAATTTCCTGATCAAGTCCTGTGTGAAAAAGCCACCCACTTATCCAGTTGTACCTAGCACTTTGCTGAATGATATTTCTTTTCTCTCTGTGTGACAGGTGTGATGGTAGCTTCCCTGCAACTAAATAATTAGCAATGTTTGCATACCAAGGTGAGTGAGCAGATACTGCAAATAAATATTCATCAGGAAAGGAATCATCTACTGGAGTGTTCTCATCATTTTTTATCCAAGAAAGGAAGTCAACAACTACATTTTCTTTACCTGGTCGATCTACAATTGTAATATCAAATTTTTGTAGTAATAATAACCATCTGGTAACTCGAGCATTTGTAACTGATTTGTTTATTAAGTACTTAATGGCCGAGTGATCAGTATGAACAAAAGTAGTGTAACTGGTAATATAATGTCGAAACTTATTAATAGCATAAATGACTGCTAAAAATTCCTTTTCGGTAACTGTGTAATTAAGTTCAGTAGGGGTCATATTTTTACTAATAAAATAGATAGCATAAGGAAGATTGGTTTCTTCTTGACCCAAGACAGCTCCAATTGCAGTATCTGAAGCATCAGAGGATATATGAAAGGGCAGTGACCAATCAGGTCCTCTTAAGATAGGAGCTTTAGACAATTGATGTTTAAGTTCATTAAATTCTTTTTTACAACCATCAGTCCACTTGAATTCAGCATTTTTCATAAGTAACACAAACAAAGGAGAAGCTATTTTAGAAAAATCCTTGATAAATATTCTATAGTATCCAACATGTCCTAAAAAACTTCTTACATCAGTTTGTGTTTTAGGGATAGGAAGAGTCTGAATTACCTGCACCTTAGCTAGATCAACTTGAATTCCTAGAAATGAGATGAAGTGTCCCAATACAATTCCTTGATTCATCATCATATGGCATTTTTCAGTACTTAAGGCAAGATGAGCTTCTATACATCGTTTAAGTACTTTCTCAAGGTTTTGTAATGCATCTTCAAAAGTCACACCATAAGGAGTAAAGTCATCCATAAATATTTCTAAGGAGTCATTAAGCATATCAGAGAAAATTCCTATCACTGCTCTTTGAAATGTTGCTGGAGCATTACATAGCCCAAACGGAAGAACTCTATATGCGAAAGTCCCCCATGGACTAGTAAAAGTGGTCTTGTCTTGGTCTTGGGGTGCAATCTTGATCTGGTTATACCCGCTAAAACCATCTAAAAAGGAAAAGAATCTCTTTCCTAACAAACTGTCTAGCACCTGGTCAATAAATGGTAAGGGGAAATGATCTTTCTGAGTGGCTTTATTTAGAGCTCTATAATCCACACACACTCTCCATTTCCCGTTTTTCTTAGGTACAATCACTAATGGAGAAACCCATTCACTATCAGATATAGGATATATAAATCCTACATTCAGCAATTTTTGAAGTTCTTCTTTAACAGTTTCCCTCAAATTGGGATTCATTCGTCGCTGGGGTTGACAGACTGGGTGAGACCCCTCTTTGATATAAATACGATGAGTACATAATTCAGGAGAGATTCCCTTCATATCTGTGTAGTCCCATGCGAATGCTTCCTTATTCTCACGAAGTAACTTCATTAACTGTTGCGTTTCAGCATCTGTTAGGTTAGGGTTTATATTTAATGTTTTTCCAGGCTCAATTTCTACTGTTATACACTTGGAGGAGATATCAGCTGATGTCTAAGATAAATTTTCAGTTTTAAGGTTTTGCTGTGATTCAGGTTCCAAGATTGTAGTCAAGTGATCATGTGTTTCAGAGTTAACCGAAGAAGGTTCGGAAATAAAATTACTAATTAGTTCATCCTCGGTTGTATCTTTAAAAGTTAAGGCTTGTCCAACAGTCAAGATGTGTTGGGTCTCATCATCCTCATAGTCTAACCATACAAAGTTATCATTGTTAATCTAGGTGTAGCATGAGGGTAAAGAGTAAGCTGCTTGGTTTCACATCCGTTAAAAATTGTCAATGAACCTGATCTATAGTTGATGAAGGCATCTGCTGTAGCCAGCCAAGGTCTCCCTAAAATCAATGGATGCCCCCCCAACTTTGTTTTAGTCTGTAATACAACAAAATCAGCTGGGTAGTTCCAAGATTCGACTGAAATTATCAGGTCTTCAATAACTCCTTCTGGTTTGATTGTGGAATGGTCAGCTAGTTCTAGAATGGTTAGGGTTTCTCTAATTACATTCTTTAACTATAATAACTGTGCAGTTTCAAGTGTCATAATGTTTATAGCAGCACCTAGATCCACCAGAACTCTGGAAACAAAAGTTTTTCCAACCTGTACTGTAACTGTAGGATGACCAGGGTCACCATATTTCACAGGAGGGGTTTTTCCTGACATTATAGCAGCTAGATCACCCATCACATGAACTGTGAGGGGATCTTTAGCTTTTCTTCCTGGTTTCTTAATGCAAATGTCTCTAACAGTTCTAGCATAAATTGGTACATCTCTAAGTGCTTGTAAGAGTGGACTTTTAACATACAGATTTTGCAATTCTCCTAAGAGGTTAAAAGCAGGTGGCTCAAGTGTCTTGGTAAGAGCCAGACGTTCAGGGAATGGTGGCTCTGTTGTTTCAGCAGTTTTACTAGAGGATGACTCAACTGTTCCAGCATTGTTATTAGATGACTTATCTTTTCCTGTCTCCTCTTTATCAAAGTCAGAAGAAGTAATGTCATCAATAATGGGTTCAACTATTCTCCCAGAGCGCAAATGAATATCATTACATTGCATAGGGAAAACAGGCTGGTTTTGAATATCAATGACCTGCAGAGCTTTATTATTATTAGGGTTGGGGTTCGGTTGCACAGGCAGCTGGGGTCTCATTGTCTGGTTATTCGATGGAGCATTTGATCTTAATTTGATATTTGATTATTTTTGTTTATTTATAAAAGGGAGTTGTAAATCATTGCTAAAATTTATAAAGATGTAATTTTGGGAATTTGAATTTAAAATTATATCTCTCTGAATTTGAATTTACAACTATAACTTTTTATTAAGAAAGATACAAGTGAAACTCATGCACCTCTTGGAATTTGGAACTATTATTAGAAACAACACTCTATCTTGGTCACATTTATTCTCTTGGAGTAAAGAGTAAAAATGGATAGTTGCAGAAACTGCTCACATTTATTTATTCTAAACCTTAGATGTTACCATTATGTCTGAAAGTTTAGTTGTTGAATTATTGAAGAGGAACACTCTTGAGAACCACTGTTTCGATGGTGAGGCCCGACCCGAATCCAAATAGAACTCCCATTTCTAATCCCTCTCCGTTGGTTGAACATCTGTTTTGTAGAGATGTCTTCCTCGTCTGATCCAATATGAAGTGGACACACGCACTAGACATGTTTCCGTACTCGCTCATAACGTGCCTGGTGGGTATCAATTTTGTGGGATCCTGATTGAGCTTGGCCTCCACCCGATCAAGGATGGCACATCCTCCGGGATGAACAACCCATAACAACTTGTTCTAGTCAGATATTTTGAACTGACTAAACGCCTCCACCAGACAGTTTTAAATGTTTGGAGAGATTGCTGATACTAGGGGAATTGGTTTGGAAATGGGATTTGTTGAGCTATCCAGCTTGGGTTCCATTGATTAAAATAAGATTTTTGTAGAGCCCATGGATTCCATATTGTAGGATTTACAAAGGGAGGGTTTGGTTGCTGCATGGGTGGGAAGTTCATTTGGTTGAAGGGTGGATATTGCATTTTATTTAAAGGTGGGTAATTTGCTTGAAAAGGAGGATGATTATTCTAACGATTAAATGGCATATTAGAATTCATACCTTGTCCTCATGGTTGCCATTACCTCCTCTGTGTCAGCAAGTAAACTGCTTCAACTTCTTCTTCAGTTGGTTGCAGTGCTGCTTTTATTCTTGGTAAAGAAGGGAATTGTTGAGTCTCATGGTCCTTCTCGCAAATAGTGCAAATTGGTACGTTGTCCAGTGGGCATTCCCTTAGTGGGTGTTTTTCTCTGAATTTAGAGCAGAAAATAGCCAAAGTAGCTTCTGCCTCTACCTGCTTCTTTTTAACCTGCAAGGTATCAATTTGTGAAGCAAAAGAGCTCAACATTTCAGTTTTAAATTCTTCAAGTAAGTTACCTATTTCAGCCCATGTTGCTCCTCCACTAGCTGATTTTTGGACTCTTGAGTATGTACTATCTCTGATTTTGGTCTGTTTGCTGCTTCTCTTGAACATCTCTTACAGACGTTGACAATCTCATCATATGATTCCTTAGATATATCCCCTTTTCCAAGCATATTCAACATGTCTAAGCAGTCATCTCGTACCCCTTTCAACAGTATTGACTTAAGAATATCCTTACTCATAGTAGGATGATCTGATCGCTGCAAATTATATTGTAATATCTCCATGAAATCCTCCAAGTTTTCGTCCTCCTTCTAAACCATCTTAAATAATTCCTCCTTCCTTTCTCTTGTTCGGCAATAGTCCTGGTATTTGGCCAAGAATTTTTCTTTCATTTGATCCCATGTTGTGATCACATGTCTTCCCAGGCTCATGAACCACCTTAGTGCATTTCCTTTTAATGTTGCTGGAAATAACTTTAACTTTTGAGGATTAGTAACATAATAATAACTCCTACATAATATATCAAACTCAAACAGAAATTCATCAGGATCTTCAGATGATAAACAATGGAAATTAGGTAGGGCTGAGAGTGGGATGTTCTTCATAGGAGTTGCCCCTCTAGGAAGATCTCCAATAGGGAATTCCAAGGTGGAAAGGGAATTTTCTCCTCCTCCTTCTCTTCGTCCCCCACCAACGGGTCATTCATTGTTTTCGTCCATTGGTTGTTCCCCTGTTTCACTTGCTTGGTCTTCAGCGCTTTCTATTGGGCTCTCAATGTCCTGAACTGGTTCCTCAACTTCAATATCTTCTATTGGTTCTTCAACTTCAATATATTCTATTGGTTCTTCAATATCTTCCACTGACTCCTCAATTTTTTCTACTGTCTCTTCGGCCCTTTCTGGTCCCAATACTTCCTCCGTTTCGTAATCCGTCTGGAGAGAGTGCCAAGTTTGTGGCCTCCGAGAGCTTATCTTCTGAGATGTTTCAACTTTTGAAATAATGTCATCAATGAAAGTTTTCCTTCCTCCTCTGCCTTGGCCCCTGCCACTTGTAGGGTTAGTTTTCCCGCGTCCTCTCATGCATCCTGTACATCTAAAAGAAAATCATTAATGCTCTTAAAATCTTCAGTCGCCTTCCCCGACAACGACACCAAAATGTTGGTCACTTTAATTGCTTACTAATTAAACAGTTGAGTGCCACATAAATTGTTAACCTAGGAAAGTCTGATTATTTCAAAGGCAACTACGTACTATATGTACTCAATTTTAATAGCACTAAAAGTTTTAGTATAAATAAATCACACCCTGTTAAATCTTCACTCTATGTTACAGCAACTATACTCTATTGTAGATATCCAATAAGAGATGAATAATTAATCAGAAAGAATAAATCTGCAAAAGAAAACAATGGCTATTATGTAACAAAGGATCAGGACCCTATCCCCAGAGTAGGAACCTTTAGCACTTGCCTCTGTTATCCAGTTCACCAATTCACTCTGTAAACCTAATCACCAGTGAGACACTCATGAAATAGCATCACTCGATTAAGAGAGAAACAGAGTTTCAGCAAAAGTAAAATAACATCCAGAAACAGTACTTGTTAACAAGGTATGAACAGAAATCACACTTAACACATGACGGAAATATAATGGGTGAATCTTGTGATGAAGATGGGCCCTGTCCTTCTCACAAGATTCGTCGGGACACAAAAACTAAGATGAGATACTCAAAACAAAACTCTATTCATTCATCAATATACCATATTACAGAAAAGATTTAGTCTCGTTCCTTCAACTACAACCTTGTGTTACAGCTTGTTCATCCCCCATTCTAATGTAGATGTCTCCTCTTTATAGAGGAGACATCTATTACAAAAGATTTACATTATAGATTCTGGTTCAACCCATTACACAAAAATAGGGAAATCGGTTTCCCGTCAACAGAATGTTGTTACAGTAATTTAGATTATGAACGTTACAACCAATGTAACAACTTCCTCAGTGATCGATCAGGTTCCTTTGTTGTTGTTAAATCTGGTACGCAAAATCTCAACTGTCTCAGCTTCGAGATTTGCATGTTGTTCTTGTTGTTTCAGCTTCGAGATTCCCGTGTTGTTCCTGCTGTTTCAGCAACTGCAAAAGATAGTCCTGACAGCTTTAGGCAGTTTCAACAATGCGGTCTGCACATCATTCTTTAATTTTTCAGCAACTCAGTCAACTTCAAAGATCAATTATAAAGATATCATTATTATGTGTTAAATAATTAAACATATAGCAATGAGAAGAGTCATTGCATACCTTTATAATGATTGAGTCAAAACACTAGCAAGGACTTTCAAATATGGGTTGAAAAGGGTAATATTATGACAAAATATAAGGTCAAAAAGAGACAATATGGGGTCCTAACACAAACTTGCGATAATACCCTATCAACCTGAGAAATCCTCGCAGATTCTTTATGGATGTGGGGATTTTCCATTCCTTAATGGCTTTAATTTTGCTAGGGTCTACCTTAACTCCTTCATGAGATACAATATGACCCAGATATTCCACCTCTTGGACTCCAAAGAAACATTTGGATCTTTTTGCATATAATTGTTTCTCCTCCAATAGTTGTAGCACCCTGTCAACATGTTCAACATGATCCTTCCAAGACTTGCTGTAGATTAGTATATCATCAAAAAATACTAACACAAATTTTCTAAGGAATGGTTTGAAAATGGAATTCATCAACCTTGAAATGTAGAAGGTGCATTGGTAAGGCCAAAAGGCATGAACAAAAATTCATAATGACCCTCATGAGTTCTAAATGTTGTTTTTCGAATGTCTTCAATCTTCATTCTGATTTGAGGATATCCTGAACGAAGATCCAACTTGGTGAAGTAAATTGATCCATGCAATTCATCCAGTAATTCATCAATGACAGGAATGGGAAACTTATCTTTAATAGTGAGCTTGTTGAATCCCTATAATCTGACACATGCGCCATGATCCATCCTTCTTGTGCACCAATACTACTGGAGCAGAGAAAGAACTTTGACTAGGTTGAATTATACCAGCCTATAACATTTCTGCAACCATACGTTCAATTTCACTCTTTTGGGCATAGGAATATCTGTACGTCCTAAGTTTTGGAGGAACACTTCCTAGAATCAGATGAATAGCATGTTCATGATAACGAATAGGTGGGAGACCTTTGGAAGTCTCAAATACCTTGGAATGATTGTCCAAGACTTTTTGGAGATCTGGAGAAATAGATGATTCCGATGTGGAAACATCTAGCGAACATAATTGAGCAATTCCTCTTTGTTCCTTTTTAAAGATTTTGCATAGCCGTTAGGGCTATATCTTCCAAGTTCCCTGCAATACCCCCCTTAATTCAACTCCTCCTCGGCAGAAAAATTCATGAAAAGTTCTTGAAAATTAAAAGCTATTGTACCCAAGGATTGTAGCCATGGACTCCTAGTACAACATCAACACCTCCCATTGGAATGGAAAGCATTGGGCTAGTCAATACATATTCTCCCATGGATAGCTTGATATTATGGCACTTCCCAAAGCAATTTATTATTCCTCCATTTGCAACCATCACTTGACACTCTGGTGCTGGATATAGGAAGCAATTCAATTCTTTTGCTACCTTACAATGAATAAAATTGTGGGTACTTCCTGAATCAATCAACACTATTACCTTTTTCTTCTTGATTTGTCCTTCTATCTTGATGGTTCGAGGAGTGGTAATTCCAGCCAATGCATTACAAGATATGGTCGGATTCTTTGTTCTTCATCTAGGCTTTGTTCCTGGAGTATATCCTCTTCTTTTGACCTTCTTGCTCCTTTTCTTCTTCCTCTTCACAATCTATGTAGAATAATTTCTTCTCAGCACACTTATGACCTTTAGTGTATTTACTATCACAACTGTAACAAAGCCCTTTTGCTCTTTTTTCTTCCAATTGTTGTGGTGTCAACCTTATAGGTTGTGGAAGGCTAGACACAACACTTCCATCTTTATAGTTGTGACTGGTATGCTTCCTGGTTGCCATAATTTTGCTTTACATTTTTCTTGCTAACCTGAATACCTTCTCTAATGAATCAGGTTCCCAAAGGAGAACATCATGTTGGATATTATCCTTTAAAGTCCCTATGAACACATCAATCCTATGCTCCTCTGGAATATTTTTTACCCTTATGTTCAATTTTTGGAACTCAATGTGCTCCATTATTGAACCCTTTTGTTTGAGGCTTATCAATTGGCTAAAAAACGTGTTGCTTTTTGTATCCTCATAATGTACTGTCAATTCTTTCGTAAAAATTGCCCAAGTGATAATTTTTTTGAGAGCAAAGCCATTGATACCGTACAAACTGATTTAGTTCCAAATATAAAGTTGCAATACGTACCTTTTGTGTGTTTTTCACATTATTGAGATCAAAAAATTGCTCCATCTGTAATATCCATGTTGCAGGATCCTTACCATCAAACTTCCTCATATCAATTTTTGGAATATGATGGGTCTTCGATCCAACATTAGAGTCTATGGAATCATGATTAACATTTATATTTTTCTCATCATGAGTTTCCTTTACTACCCTTTCACCATTAGTGACCATTTCTTATAGCAACTTATTCATATTTATCTTTAATTCTTCCATCTTATCATCCATGCCATCTATTTTATCGTCCATGCCATTCATCTTAGCTTCCATGCCATCCATCTTAGCTTTTACGCCTTTCTTTAAAAATTCCATCTTAGCTTCTACACCTTTCTTTAAACCATCCATCTTAGCTTCTACATCTTTCATCTTAGATTCTGTTACTTTTGGTACAAGTGACACTTGTTGCACTTGGTCTCGTACTTTTGATATATCATGTTGCATTTCTTCATCTTCTTCATGAGTCATGCTAGAGCTTTTAGGTTGCTTACTAGGTGTTTGCATTTTCTTTCCTCGAGGCATCAACTATTGATAATAATGCTTTACTATGCCCTTTGAATTCATTCAAAATAATTTTTCAAACCAAGCTTATGCAAAAATTAAAAAAAAAAACTACACACCTTTTTTCTCTTTGTAAGCGCTTGATGTTGAATCTGATGTATCTCTGTAATTTCGGATCATCCAGTTCTGAAATTGCAACCTATAGTAGCCCTCTACGTCCTCTTTCCAATGCCACCAGTCTGATCCAAATTGGATTCTCCAAGAAAGAGTTATGC
>APFE031525642.1:194304-212033 GCA_000404065.3 Pinus taeda | reverse complement strand
TATGGGGCACTACATGGGTACATCAATATAATAAGTGGGTTGTACTAATAACAATAAGGGGTTACACTAGTAGTATAGGGGCCTAACATAGATGCACAGTCTTGGTGAGGATTCCTTTAATCACTTTATTTGTAGACTCCACTTGACCATTTGCTTGTGGATGATAGGGAGTGGATTTCCTATGCTTAACCTTGTACTCTTCCATAAGCCTCTTCATCACATTGGATGTGAATTAAGTTCCCTGATCTGACGCAATTTCTCTTGGAACACCAAAGCGACTAAAAATATTCTAAAAAAGAAAACTAATTATAGATTTTTCGTTAGCAAAAAGTAATGCTTTGGCTTCTACCCATTTGGTGACATAATTAGTGCATACCAATATATACTTTTTCTACTTGGATGGAGGATTAATTTTCCAATAAAGTCTAAAGCCCATTTTTCAAAGGTTTCAATAAGTACCTGAGGTTGTAATGGCATTTCATTTGAGGTGGCAGGTTTCCCTACCTTCTGACATATTCTTTAGCATCTTTGAATATGGATGGCCAATATATCCTAAAGAAATGATTTTATAGGTTGTCTTTTTGTCAGCAAAGTGTCCACCACACGGCTCATCATGACATGCTTTGAGAATATTATGCATTTCATCTTCACTGACACACCTTATGATATAAGATCTAGCCCTGTTTTATACAATTCGTTAGTGATCCATGAATATCTTGCACTATCTTGAATAATCTTTCTTTTTCTCTAGGAAATAAATGTGAAGGTAACTTCCTTGTAACCAAGTAGTTAGCAATATCTACAAAGCAAGGAGTTTGAGTAGTTACTGCAAATAGATATTCATCAGGAAACTTACCTTCAACTGGGGAGTCTTCTTTGATATTTTGAATCCTGGACAAGAAATCAACAACTATGTTTTGTTTTCCAAGTCTATCTAGCACAGTAATGTTGAATTCTTGCAAAAGTGAAAGCCATCTTGTAACTCTGCCATTAGTAATAGGTTTATTCATCAAATATATAACTACAGAGTGATCTGTATGAACAAAAGTTTCATAGCCTGTTATATAGTGTTTGAACTTGTTAATTGCATGAACAACAACTAAGAATTATTTTTCAGTCACAGTATAATTCAACTCAGTGGGAGTCAAATTTTTACTTGTGTAGTAAATGGCATAAGGAATCAAATATTTTTGTCCCAATACAGCTCCTAGAGCTATATCTAAAGCATATGTAGAAATATGGAAAGGAAGTTTCCAATTTGGTCTTCTTAAGATAAGTGCTTCAGATATTTTTGTTTTCAAGGTTTCAAATGCTAGTTGGGAATCAGGATTCCACTTGAATTCAAATTATTTTGTAAGCAATTTGAAGAGTGGATATGCTACTTTGGTAAAGTTTTCTATAAACCTTCTATAATATCCTGTAAATCCTAGAAAACTTCTAACATCTTTTTGGAAATTTGGAATTGGTAACTTAGAGATGACTTCAACTTTTGATTTGTCCACTTTAATCCCATCCCCTGAAACGTGATGTCCTAAAACAATACCTTTTGTAAACATCATCAAGCATTTTTCATGGCTTAGTGAAAGGTTTGTTTCTTTACATCTTTTGAGGACTTTTTCCAAATTTTTCAAAGCTTCTTCAAATGTGTTATCATAGACTGTAAAATCATCCATATATACCTCTACACAATCATGTATTAGATTAGAAACAATTCCTAGTACTACTCTTTGGAATGTTGCTCATGCATTACATAACCCAAAAGGAAGCACTTGGTAGGCAAAAGTTCCCCATGGACAAGTAAATGTGGTTTTATCCTGATCCTCAGGTGCTACCTGAATTTGATTATAACCACTAAAACCATCCAAGAATGAGAAATACTTTTTACCTACGAATGTATCTAATACTTGATCTATAAAGGGCAAAGGAAAGTGATATTTCAAGGTTGCTTTATTCAATTCTCGGTAATCAATGCAAACCCTCCATTTACCATTCTTTTTAGGCACAATTAGCAAAGGAGAAACCCATTGGCTATCTGAGATTGGGTAAATGAAGTTTATATTGAGTAATTTTTGGAGCTCTTCTTTCACAATTTCCCTAAGATTTGGATTCATTCTTCTTTGAGGTTGTCTGATTGGTCTACTATTTTCCTCAATATAGATATGATAGATACAAGTCTTAGCATAAATACCTTTCATGTCGGTATACTCCCATGCAAATGCAGCAGAATGTTTTTGTAATATTTTGGTTAGCTCTTCCTATTGTAGTTTCTCCAAGTTTTTGTTTATGTTCAATGTCCTACCTGGAAAAATTTCAATTGTAGAACTACCAAACTATTCCATCGAATATAGAGACATCTGCCTAGATAACAAGTATTCAACATTAGATTTTTCTTGGAATTGTGCATGATCATATTCTGAAGATGTTTCAAAATTTTCCAATGTGTTCAAAATTTGACTATCTTCACTAATTTTTGATATAGTAAAGATAAGTTGAAGAACATCTTCATCATCAATCCATTCCTTGTCATTTATTTCTATGATTGCTTTTGTTGGAGGATACAAAGTAAATTTCTTTGATGAATTACCATCAGAAATGTACATGTCACCAGATCTACAACTAATAAAAGCATCAGTTGTGGCCAACCAAGGTCTTCCTAATATGAGTGGGTGTCCTCCTAGATTATTCTTGGGAATTAAAATCATGAAATCAACAGGATATTCCCAAGAATCTAAAGAGACTGAAATATCTTCTAGCACACCATTTAGTTTGATTATTGATCTATGTGCAAGTTGCAATAAGGTAAGTGTGTAAAGAAGGTTAGGAAGTTTAAGCTGCTCCATAGTTTGTTAACTCATAATGTTTATTTCTGCCCCTAAGTCAATCAATGTGTTTGAAATTTCAATCCCATTTATATGTGTCTTGACAATTGGACTTCCTGGATCCACATATTTCTACATGTCAATCTTTCCCATCATGATATCTGCTATCTTTCCTACCAAGTGAATTCTTTTTGTTTCTCTTGGTTTTCTTCCTGGTCTTTTGATGCTCAACTCCTTTATTGTCTTAGCTAGAATTGGAATTTATCTAATGGCTTGTAACAAGGGAATTTTGATACAAACGTTCTTTAATTCATCTAGGAAGTCATAATTGGGCAACAAGATCTGTTTTTCTACTCCTCTATCAATTTGTAATCTCTCAGGAAAAGGAGTTGTAGAAGTAGATGCTGGTTGCTCAATGATAGGACTTGTGTTTATTGATTCTTTTTGTTTTCATTTTTCAATGTTTTGGTTTTGGAGGGATGTCCCCTCAAAATTTTTATTGACTTTTAGAGAATCCTCCTCAGAAGTGTCTTGTTCTTGAATATCGATAGAAAGTTTTTTCTTTTCTAATATCCTACCAGATCTAAGTTGAACACCATTAAGATCCAGAGGAGCAATCATGCAAGTAGGAAATTGTTGTCCTTCTACCATGTAAGCATTTTGAGGTTTTTCATTATTGGGGTTTGGCAATGGTTGGGTTGGTAGTTGATTTGGTTTTTGTTGAAATGGAAGTAAGGGTTGAGGATTTTGACTTTGTTGTGGAAATGGCAATGAAAAGTGAGGGCTTTGATTTGGAAGTTGTGGTTGCTGATTTTGTTGCTGATTTTCTGGGGGAGAATAGCTCTGATAAGATGGAGGATATTGATAATATTGAGCAAATCTCCCATAAGGATTGTGTACCTCTTGTGCCCATGGTTGAGATTGATACTGAGTTTGAGGTTGAGGCCAAGGTTGTTTCCAAGAATTCCAGTTTGGTGGGGGCTTAAAATACATTAGATTGTTAAATCCTTGATTTTGTTGCCCCTGCCAAGGTCTTCTTGCAACAAAACAATGACGTTCTACAAAATTTGGGACTATTTCCTCTTGAAAGATAGCCTTAAGACCTGGAATTGAATGACAACCCTTGGTCTCATGACTTTCTGAACAAATCATACAAGTTTCTACAATTTTTGCATCTAAAGGGCATTCCTTTATAGCATATTTATTTCTGCATTTTGGACAAAAGATGGCTAAAGCATCAGCCTCTGTTTTCTACTTGTTTTGGATTTTGAGGGTGTCTAGCTTCTCACTAAGGCTCCCTAAAATGTTAGTTTTAAACTCATCAAGAATATTGCCAATTTCTGCCCTACTTACAAATCCGGTTACAGATTTGTTTGCTCTAACAAGAGAATGATCTCTCAGTCCTTTCTTGGTTTTAGATTTCCCTCTTGAGAGATGAACACATAGTTCTTCTATGTCATTCAATGGAAGTTGAGAGATGTCTCCCTTCCGCATCATGTTAAGGATATCTATCCATTCACCTCTAATGGCCTTTAACAAAAGAGCTTTCAAAGTTTCTTCATCTAAATTGTTCATTTTTGCTCTTTTCAAATTGTAGTTGAATCTCTTAAGCAAATCCTCTAAGTTTTCATCTTCCTTTTGCATCATTTTGAACACCTCATCCTTATGATTAGTAGGCATAAAATAATCCAAGTATCTATCCAAAAATGCCTGTTTCATGTCATTCCATGTTCTAATGGATTGAGTGACTAACCCCATAAACCATTTCAAAGCAACCCCTTTTAATGTTGAAGGGAACAATTTGAGTTTTTGAGAGTCTTCTAGATAGTCATAGGTTCTGTACAAGACTTAAAATTCAAACAAAAATGTTTCAGGGTCCTCACTTCTCAACCCATAAAAGTTTGGGAGGACAGATGGTGAGATGTTTTTCATTGTAGTATGTGTTTCATCATCTACTATAGGGAATCTAAATGAGTTATCTATTTCCCTATTTCCTCTGCCTCCTCCATTATTACCTCTACCCCCTCCATTGTTTCCTCTACCTCCTCCATTGTTTCCTCTACCTCTCCCTCTACCCCCTCCTCCAAACAGTGAGAATTATCCATCTTATTCTTCTTTTTCCATTATTGTTTCTTCAGAGTCCTCTGGTTCTTCTATCAATGGATTATGGGAGAGAGTTTCTACTTCTTCTTCTTCACTAGGTATTCCTACTTCCTTAACTACAATAGGCTCCCTTGTAGAAGTGAAAAAGGTCTTCTATCCTAGGTATGTTTTAGTGGATGAAGTGGGAGAATCTTCTAACTGAGTTACTGCCCCTTGAATTCCAAGAATCCTAAGGCTGGGAGTATGAGTCTGGGATGGAAGTGTATCTTTTCTAACTCTTGGTGGAGTAGGTGGAGTTGTGGAAATTGAACTTCTGCCCCTAGCTATAAATCTACCCCTAGAGTCTCTTTCTTTATGCATGTCATTGTTTTGTTTTGTTGTTTTTGTTGTTTTTTATTTTATGAATGTAAGAGATAAGGCTACCTAGTTACACTTCCCTAGCAACAACACCAAAATGTTCAGTCAATTTAGTGTCCTAAATTGCTACATAAATTATCAATCCGGGTATTGTAAACTGATGAAGTGTAGTGCACTATATGTGCTAGATGACCCTTCTTACCTCACTATTTTTGAGTTTATGTTTGTTTGGGGTTTTTCTCTTTTGATTCCTAATGTCCCGCAATGTAATCTATAAAATCTTAATCTACTGTTGCTAAGAATCTAGAGAAATGAAGTGAGAGTTAAAAGTGCTTTAGGCCAGATTTGGAAGTAAAGTTTTTAAACAAGAAAATAAAAACAAAGCTTCTCTTCTTGCTATTTATGATTGTTTCCAAAACATGAACTGAAAGGACTTAAAACTACTATCTACTCAACTACAAAACCAAAGCTTAAATGAGAAAATGAGATTGCAACTATCTATGATAAACAAAAAATGAAACACTGGAAATGAGATTACCTCTACTGTCTAATCTATTGCAGAATCAAAGCTTAATGAACCACTGAAGATGGAATTACAACTAAAATAAGTGAAAAACTATAATCGAAAATGAATTCGCAACTATTCTATTATGAAAGCAAGGCTAAACGAAGTATTTTGTCACTTTGCTACACAATTTAGGGAGAATTACCTCCTTGTGATAGAAATTTGAGAGATTTCATTCTTCATTATTCTAAGAAAAATAAACATAAAAATGCAGAGAAAGACACATTCATAAATAAAACATTTCACAACTTAGTGTTAGAATTAACCATCAACTGAAAGGGATTTTGGAAATATTCATTTATATCATGAGTTACTAAACTTATAAGAAAATGGCATTGAACAACTTAATTTAAAAACTAATGAACAGAAAATGAAATGAATCAATTTATGCTGTTGACATCAACTAAAAGCTACTGGTAAGAAACTGGAAAGCAGTGAAAACCAAAGGACTATTCTGCGCTGAAATAAAACTACTCTGAGTTAGTGAAAAGATGACACAAGTTTCATTATAAACAGAGTTAGAAAATGATTATAAATATTATGGAAAAAAACACAATGAATTTACAATTGAACTAGGAAAGACAAAATAGAAATAAAATATACCCTTGACCACGCAGGGACCCTCTGCAAGGTCTCGGATTATGAGCACTCAATCAATACACCAACAACACTTCAAGTATCCATTTGAAAACAGATTCTTTATATTAAAATAGAGAATTGACTTCTTCACACTACAAAGCGGAAATCTGTACTATTACATAAGCAAAAACTTTGAACTCCTTCTGTGTTCTACACGCTGGTATGTATAGAGAAATTTACAACTGTTTTGAAGAGAGAAATCAGCTACAACAAAACACATAGACAGGCCAGTGTGCGGAATTCTTGTCCCTGGTTGCTTGGAGACATAAATCTATGGTAGTGGCTTGTTAGATTTTGTTTGTGCAGGTGGCACATGAAGTCCATGGCCTCAGGAGACTACCTCGAATCCCATCACTAAGAAGTGTGTGCAAAACATAGTCCTACTTTCCATAGGTTTCTATAGTTAACTTCCCTTTGACCATAGTCATTCTCATCGATCTAGGCTAGATGGACAGGATACGATCCATGCTTTGATGTTTTCCAAGATACCCATGTGGTCCTTTTCCTCTCTTGACACCCGTAACCTACAAAAGCATGGAGATGGTTGCAGAACAGCCAATTAGATGCGGAATGCGGCTGTGTTCCATAGCTAAAAAACAAAAACATATTCAAATAGCAAACATAATAGTATAACTTGTAAATCACTGAAATATACTCCTTGAGGCAATGTGTAATGATAAGGATGCATTTTTCATGGAAAATCAAAGGAAGAAGGATGAGAAAGTTGCTTAAGGGAAAGGCAGTTTTGAAATTCAATATCTGGCACCAGTGGTACACACTCTAACACTGATAATATTGGGTTGGGACCAGTGGTAGGAGTGGTACCCACTATGACGCTGACTTTGGGTCGGTTGAGACTGGTCTGAGACCAATGGTATGCACTCTAAGACTGAATTCGGGTTAGTGGAGAATGGTATGAGACATTCTCGATAAATTCTTCTTCTTCATAGTTCACCAGAGCAATGCAGAGCCAACAAAGCTGAGAAGAGAAATGCAGAGCTAGCAGAGTTGAGCAGAGTAGTGCAGAGCTAGCAGAGTTGAGTAGAGAAGAGCAGAGCCAACAGAGTTGAGCAGAGCAGTGCAAAGCCAGTAGAGCTGAGCAGAGCAGTGCAGAGCCAGTAGAGCTAGCAGAGCAGTGCACAGCCAGTAGAGCTTAGCAGAACTGAGCAGAGCAGAACAAAGCCAGCAAAGGTGAGCAGAGCAGAGCAGAGTTGAGCATAGCAGAGCTAAGTAGAGAAGTATGGGGCACTGATGGTAGTACTAAACCTGATGTTATGCCATCCATTCTATGTACCTTACATCCCTTACTCTAGCTGAGTGCACGACAGTGGAGAATCACACCTTGATGGCAGTATCCAGTCTATTTGTTGGTGCCCATCCACCTTGATAGTACATTCAGACATATGGATCAGCAGATGGAGTTCTCCCTAGTTGAGAGGGAGCGTTAAAATTGGAAACTAGATCCAAACTCCATGTGGGTCATCTTATTTATGGAAGTTGATATTTTTATTGGATCCCTCTCATCAAGAGGTGTAGGATTGATCTAAAGATCATCTTATTCCGATAAGTATTTATGAAGTTAGAACTTATTTATGTTATGGACGAATTGTTAAGTCGGCCAGCAACTTATGTAGGCTCAAGAAGCCCAAACGTCATGTCTATTCAACCTATACATTTTTGGTATAAATAGAAGAGGATTTTAAGTCATTTGCAAAACAAATTCTTCAAGTGATCTCCTCCTCTCCACGTCTTGGGTTTTTGGTGAAGGAGAGACACTAAGAAGAATACACTGGCCTTGTATGATTCCCTAGTTGTTGTACGTTGCCCTAGCCACAGGTCATATGTGTTGTAATCCGCTATACAAGGAGACTCTTAGATGCAACAAAATGAGACTTTAATTCATGGTTAAGGAGAATCCTAACCCGCAGTAAATGGAGGACTGATACACAGCAGAGGAGGCTCTTATATCCGCATCAACAAAGCCCTAATCCGTTATCATTAGCAGGCTCCTAAACTGCAGTTTAGAAGTGACTCTTAGCCACAGCTAAAGAATACCTAGCCGCAGATATAACAAGCCCTAATTCACAGCTAAGGAGAGACCTTCAACCACAACAAAATGTGTTTGAACATAGTAAGAAGAAGCTTGGAACACACAAAGGGAGATTTGATGACTAGCGTGAATGTGGGAGGATGATGCGCACACGATTTGGGAAGCCTAGAGTGCAACTCGCAAATAAATACAATGGAATGGATGGTCTGCGCGCACATCTAGCCAGGTCGGTGCAGGCATATGGAAAACCACCTACGCAGATGCACATGAACTCTGTGCTAAGAAGTATGGTCAATAAGCATATGTTGGGGGGGGGGAGTGTGCAAGTGGCTCTGCATGTTGGACAAATAGTATGTGGGAACAAAAATCGCGCAGAAGGTTATCCACACAGAAGCATTTGAAAAGGTGTGCAATGCACTGAATAAGGTATGCAACGTGCAGGGAAATGATTGGGACCTGCACGTACCCAGACATATGCTTTTTTGGTTGGATGGAGTAGAAGCCGTAATTCCTATCGAGTCTATCATGTCTAGTCCACGCATAGTGGCGCTCACAGGGGTAATGGACCGCGGAGCCCTGGAAGAAAGGCTTGCACAGTTGGAAGAGCTCGAAGAAGAATGATTGGGACTCAATGAAGAGATCCAGTAGGGTGATCATAAGATCTAGGAACTCATGAATGAAAGAGTTTGGTTGAGGGAGAAAAGCGCCATGGCGGAAGAAAAAGTCAAGAAGCTTGAGGAAGGAATAAAGAAGGACTTTCTTGATAAAAATACCATGGTGATAGAGCAGGATGAGCTCGATTATATTGAAAGACTTGGGGACTAATGCTGAGAGTTTATCAATTTGATGCATTGGATTTGATTGTATGTTATTAAGGAGCTCACAGATGGCGGCGCGGTGCAGTTGGTGAAGTTAAATGGCGAACTCTTCCTAGGAAAATTAAATGGTAATCAGTTGAAGCCATATACAGGTGGCCCGACCATCTGACTAGTTGTGGGAAGCATAGTCTTAGTACTCTAGGTAGCCGAAAGGAGGTGCAGGACTATAAACTACTCTACCCAAGAGCTGTGCAATGTCAAGACTGCGCGTAGTAGCGAGGTGTCACAGGGTCAGCGACAACGCAAGGGTAGCTGCGCTGCCACGCAAATCAGCTAGAAAGTCACCGTTATAGTCACTATTCACGATGTGATGCGTGTTTGAGACCAAATGGAGTGGATGGCAGGCATTTAAGGCAAACTTTATGGACTAGATTTGAGATAATCTACCGCCAAGGGAGCATTAATGGATTGGATTTGGGGGGAACATTCGAATTCGAATTCAAAATGTGTTATAAATTGCAAAGGGTTGCCCAACAAACAATACTTGGCCATTTGAGAATTGAGCTATTGCACGCCCATTTGAAAATTGAGCTATTGAACCATTTGAGAAGTCATTATTTGAGCACTTAGCTGAACCGTTGAGAAATTTGTGGAATAGCAGTATGGCCACGCCAGAGGAAGCCATGGATATTGGAGAGATGACCGCTGAAGAGGTCTTGCAAGCCATGATGATAGGAGAAGCCTTAGAAAGTGTCGGGATAGTCGCAGAAATCCCTAAATTTCCGTGAACACTGAGACCCAAGAATGACAAGTAGCCTATGGTACTGGTGCACATGTCCCTTAGAAAGCCGCTGAGAACTAAGCTTACCATGGAAGAAAAGGGGAAGGCAATCAATTTGGAATCCAATGAGGAGGAGGAAGACCTTGAGGAAATCCTAGTAGAAGAGGAGGAGGACAAAGAAATGGAGGAAGAAACCCAGGGTGCAGACCCTCTAACCAGGCCGCCCACATATGTTCCTCCGCAGAAGGGGAAAGCACGAGTGCCCAAGGACCTTGATGATATCAAGAGCTCTCTGAAGAGACTTTGTTGCTACTCGATGATATCGATTTTGAGGGAGCACACTTGGGACGGGTGTCGGTTCTAATTTTTGAAGATTGGGATCTTGCGGACCACGCGAAATTCCCACATTTGGCAGCAGTGCAATTAATGCATCCGAAGAAAAACACGGCAACGGGAGTCATAGAATTGGAGCCGCACAAGTGGTTGCAAGGAGTAGAGAAAGCGGGGTTGTTAAACCTACTCTGGGTGCCGCATTATCATTGCACCCCAATGACAACCTTTGTCATCAAACAGATGCTCTACCTGGTGCATGATGGGTGCTTGTGGCTGGAAGAGCCCATCCCCATTACGGATCATCTGATTCATAGAATTACCTGGATTCCTTGCAAAGGGGAGGATCCATTGAAAATATCCGAGGGTAAAAGTGATGATTTGTCCATCAAGGAGGCCATGAAGAAAAAGTTCAAACTAGAGAAGAAAAAGAGAAGGTACGTGATCTCTAGTATCAACAACGCTGCGATCCGAGTTGCGACACAAATACTGGTTGGAAAAGTTATGCGGAAGTGCCACGTGGATGAGGTGCCCGTGCCGATGGTTGCATTTTTCGTGTAATGCACAGAGGGGGTCCAGTTTAACTAGGCAGATTACTTGTGCCAAGAATTCCTGGAAAATTGTCGCAAGGCACAGGAACAAGGGAACACTTTCCACTATGCATGGCTTCTACTATCCATAGTGCTGGTGGCTTGGGAATTGCTTGAGGACAGCCAGTTCCCCAAAATTACGTAGGATCTTCCGGAGGCAGTGAAGTACGCTTCGCTGTGGGCAACTAGAGATGCGAAGAGGATAAAAGACAACAAGATATTCTGGGTGTTCATGGAGATGAACATCATAATGGGGATTAACCATAAGCCATGATTATCGCCCACTGTCTACAATATTCTGCATAGCTTTACGGAGTTCAAGGGGGACTTCCATCATGTGTATATCAGGGAGCGCAAGGACCCCGCGAAGAAATGGAACGAGCTCCCTTACCTGGTGTTGAGTCTTGAAAATGTCATTCATTTCTATTACACTTTCACTATTATGTCCATCATATCACCTCCATTTCACCTCCATTTCACTACTATGTCACCACATTCATCCCACTTTCATCATCATTGGGCCACATTTATGTTTTTCCAAACTTTATTAATTCTAAGCCTTTTAAGTGAATTTGTGGTTAAAAATTAGCAAATAATGTGCATATGCTTATACCTAACAAATGGGTTGAGATTGTTGACATGTGTAGGTTGAAAGGAGCTTCTAGAAGACCCTTATGTGGCACTCTAAGGCCAAATTCGAATTTGAGTGGAAAGAATCATGGGATCATGAGGATATGTGTCACATCTCCTAATTATATTGTAACTCTAAGAAGACATGTGTCTTATTAGTTCCTATTTTGATTAGGACTCTAGAGGTAGAGGGAGAAATTCATGGACTCTCATTAATGAGATGGCTTCTCATCTTTTTGTATAAATAGGAGATCTCTCTCCTTCATTTGTTAGTCTTTTAGCTTGTGAGTTCTTTAGCTTGGAGTTTGTAGTTCTTCCTTGATGGCTTTTGAAAGCTTTGGAGAGCTTTGTTGTACTTTGTAATTTTGAAAAATTTGAATAAAGCTTTGATGTTCTCAACATGGAAGGAGATGTGAAGTAGATTTCATGGAGCATATTAGAATGTAAGGTAGAGTAGATTTCATTTTGTAATTTTGCTTTGATTTTATTATGTCATTTGATTGCTTTCAAGTTTGATAGTTTAGATTTTTCATTCATGCAATTTTAATTCATGTAAGTGTGTTCAACTGGTTGATCGTAGATTAGTTTTCTTCTTTACATGTTTTTGCATCAAATAGTAACATGAGATTTGCCTCTCTGCTGATTTTGTTTTTTTTTTCTTTTCAATTTCAGTTATGCTTTGATTTCATTTTTATTTACTTTCTTTGTTAGTTAGTTTAGATATCAGATTGCTTATGTTGTTTTCAGTTACCTTCTATAGCCAGAGCGAGTCGAATGGTGAGGGATTGAAGTATGAATGCGTAGTTTGATATTAGTTTATTTTTCTGCAAGTTAGGTATTGAATTGCTCATGTCATTTTCAGTTACCTCCTATAGCCAGAGCGAGTCGAATGGTGAGGGATTGAAGTATGAATGCGTAGTTTGATATTAGTTTATTTTTCTGCAAGTTAGTTATTGAATTGTTCATGTCATTTTTAGTTACCTCCTATAGCTAGAGCGAGTCAAATGGTGAGGGATTGAAGTGTGAATGCGTAGTTTGATATTAGTTTATTTTTCTGCAAGATAGTTATTGAATTTCTCATGTCATTTTCAGTTACCTCCTATAGCCAGAGCGAGTCGAATGGTGAGGGATTGAAGTATGAATGTGTAGTTTAATATTAGTTTTATTTTCTTCAAATTAGATATCAGATTTCTCAAGCTGTTTATGATTACCTCCCAAAGCCAGAGCGAGTCGAATGGTGAGGGGTCAGAATATGAGTTGATGTAATGTGATTTTAGTTTACTTTCCTTGCAATTTTTGATTTGTTTGAGTGCAATAGCTTAACTTTTATTTTCAGACAAGCAACAAAGACAGTGATTTCATGATCAATATTTCATCTTTTGTTTGATTGAAGTAGTTGCATATTTACACTTTTGTTTAAGTACTATTTCCATCAATAACATGTTTTGAGATCTTTTGAAGTGCTAAGTTTTGGAAGTTACCATTAGGGACATAGACCTTGTCTTGAAATCTCTATCCATACTTGTCCTTTAAAAGTATTCTTAAGACCTTAGAATAGGATTTCCATTTGCGTTAGACACTTTAGGAAACCAACAAGAACAAAACCCCAAAAACAACATAAACTATAAAACAACGAAGTAAGAAAAAGGTTAACTAAGCACATATGGTGCACCACACTTCATCAGTTTACGATATCCGGATTGATAATTTATGTAGAGCAATTTAAGACATTAAATTGACTAAACATTTTGGCGTCGTTGTCGAGGAAGTGTAATTAGGAGACCTTATTTCTTACATCTGATTTTTTTTTTAATAATTCTTGAGTATGCTCTCCTCCTACACTTCGTGTGATCTGGAAGATCAAAAAAATGATTGTTAAGTAAAAAAAATTATTAATAATTCTTGAGTATGCTCTCCTCCTGCACTTTGTGTGATGTGGAGGATCAAAAAAATGATTGTTATGTAAAAAAAAGAAAAAAAAAAGGAGACAAAATAAACTTCATCATTTCAATTGATTCAAAAAAAATAAAATAAAAATAATAATAATGTTTTTTTGAAACCCAACTGCTTTGATAGGTTCAAATTGTCCAAAATTGACTGGTTATGGTTTGTAGTGGTCCTGAAAACACTGTATCCTGTTCAAATAAGGTTTTGCAACTTAGTTGCGGAATGTAGCCTGATTCCGCAGCTAGTTGATAATTCCACAGTTGATTTCAAGGTTTAGCAGGTTACAAGCGTCTAATGAAAAAACCAACCACATGGGCATCTCTAGAATTGTCTCGACATGGATCCTATCCTAGTCACCTAGCTCAGATCGATGAAAAATCAGCCTAAGACTTCAGTCAAAGTCTTGCTTTTAGCATGTTTTCCTTGAAGTCTTTGCTGCCTGAAATTGAAAATCATTAATCCTTCTTATAAAAATTTACAATTTCAAAAAAAAAAAAAAGGGGGGGGAAAAAAAACAAACACCTTTGTGTGGCTTTCAAAAGAGTGTATGTGACATCCAATTTATGTGGAAATTTTTAAAAACCTCCCAATGTCAAAAACCTGAAAAATTTGCATACACATTGATTTGATGTTTTGGTCTCTTCATGATTTCGTTTCAGTGCATTCTCAGCCCTTTGTAAGCAATCCATTTGCATTCATTTGAGCTGTGCATTTTATTCATATATGAAGCTTTTGGTTTTGGAACGTTTTTGGAAAGCCAACATAGGAAATTTCTCAATCATAACAAAATCTGAAACCTATGGAGGCCTACATAAACTGTGCAAATAGATTGAAAGTAGAAGCTTAAGGCATGCTGCAGTCACCAATACTCAAAGAAAATGCTGAGCTCATGATCTCCATTGTAAGCCTCACAAACTTCATTGAATTCTTGGTTATTGGCAATTCACTCATTCCCCATATTTGCTGTTCACTGTACCTGAAAACAATCTTTCTTTGAAATCGATTTTACAAAGCATTCCACTTCACGAATTTCATTTGAATACCTGAGGCTAAAACCAAATTATGTGTTTCAACATTGTGCATACTACCACTGGGAAATCGTCCTACCTCTGATTCAAAAATTTTTACAGCAGAATACAACAAATTCATAAAGTGCAGAATAGTAAAAAAAAATAAAAAATAACTCAAAAAAAAAAAAACGTCAAACTTCACATGCACGATTTTCCCAAACGGAGATGAATTTGAAAAAAAGAAAACATGGGTTTTTTTGCCAGTAGGGTCAATTAGATAACTCAAAAACTGTTTTGAGATATTCGTGGCAATCTGGGAGAAATCCTCGGTTCTTTGGAGTGCATTTTTCCCTGCCGCGTGAAAAAACGGAATTTTCAATTAAATGAACAGGCTGTAATATAACTCGGCATGCCTGAGGAAGAAAATTCTAAATATGAATGAAATTATGTGTTGGCATTTAACCTTACTCTACCCTGCCTCATGACTTAATGCTTTTCATTTTTAACTCATACTTCATTATTCCACTCCACCACGTCTCCTGCCATGTCTCGCACTTCACTGTTACATTGTTTAACGGCTGATTATGTGACTTATCCTAATTGAACATGGCTCTTCACAACCAAATTGATATATGTGGCGAAGATGAGGAGATTGAGTTTGGTGCTGAGGCAGTAGGAGAACACGATGCTAATCTTTCCTTTTTCAACCAAACTTCTCCAACACTCCGTTAACTCTCACTCTGTTTTTTTTTACATATTTTACGCATACAACCACTCTATTTTTTTGTATACCCTCCATGTTTCATTTCCATATCCATCATCTTCTTTCCACAATACTCTGATATTCCATTTTCATCTCTGTAATTGTTTTGCTTCATATATACCACTGCCATTTGCATGGTTTTCCCCACACAGACAGTGCAGAGAATTAAAAAAAAAATGAGCAGCAAAAGAGTAGGTACTCTGGTATTCCATTTCCATCACTAAACTGTTTTGCTCCATATGCCACTACCGTTCACAGAGTTCCTACATGTAGACAATGAAATTTTCTTTTTTCAAAACTGATGGTTGACTATTTCAGCACTTTCTGCAGTTGATTCAACTTTCCGCAGTTGTTTTTGTTAAACTCTAGGTTGCAAGTGTCATCAAGCAAAACAAGCCACATGGGAAGCTAGGGGAATGTCAGTACATGGATGGTGTCCTATTCATTTGGTCCAATTTGATGAAAAAGACCCATGTCAAAGGGAAGTCAAATTGTGTGTTATCACTAAGTCGCCACACTAAGTCGCCACATGTCAAGAAAAATAATAATAATAATTTTGAATCATTGAAATGAATAAGTTATTTGCTCACTTTTCTGAAGGTATTTATTAATTTTGGACTGATCATGAAAGATGAATGGCTAGCTTTGTATTCAAGATTTTTAGCTACAAAAACCGTCGACATTCTGCAGCTAAAGTCCAATTCCAAAGCAGGTATAAATTATTTTGATTTTTTCTTTGAGAACTTGTTTCATTAATACAAATTCTTAGTTTTGTGTGTAATATCATAACTAGAGAGATTGATCACCTATCCTTTGACAATCTTACATTCCATTGTAGAAGAAGTATTAGTTTTTTTTGCAGGTTCCAGAAGGAAGGATAAATGACTACAAGAGAATGGTGTCTCTCTAAGAGACCAATTTGTTTCATAAGAAGATGATCAACAACAAAGAGGAAATATGATGATGTAAAATCAGATCCAAACACTTGAAAAAAACTTTTAGATACTATTGTCTCCATCACATCCATACTTCATAATAAACCATTCACCTCATTTCACTCCATATTTTCCATTTACATTCACATACACTTTCCATATCTTTTTGTCCATTCATAACCCACAAATAAAAGCAAGAGGTTCATTCACATGCTTATTGCCCATTGCCATTTCTACTCTCCATTTCCATTTTCCATTTTCATCTTCCATTCCTTCTCATTTTCATTCCGCAAATAAGACCTGCTTCAATGCAAATTATTGAGTCCATAGTCCTTTGAGTCTAAGTTCTTTGTAAAAACACCTTGAGGCTTGCATGCCTTAATGGAAAGTCCTCATGCTGACAAACAATGGGAATACATTAATGTCCCTTGTTCGTTAGATCTTCTAGGTGACTCGACATCGACAAATTCATTCGTACCTAACAAGATGTGTTTGGGCATCTTGATTCTCATTGTCATCAATGGTGAGAGTTCTCGTGTTGACTGGTGGCATCCATTAATGGACACTAAGCCAACAATTTCCTACAATGTTCGACATCAGAACATCTTTTCACATAGTAGGAATTGTGCCAATGAGTTTTGAAGACATGAAGACTATTATTTTCAGCATTTTGGAGCAGATTCAGCAAGTTTTAGTAGAAGCAATAAAAAGTCATTTTATCTTTTTATCCATGACTCCTCTTATTCAGCCACTTGAATAGGAATATGGTCAGAATTTTTCAGCCACCACACATACAACTCATCCATTCCAAAGGGTAAGTGAAGGTACATCATTTTCTAGCTTTTGACCATAGAATTCCATAAAAAGCTAGAATGATAATTATTGGAAAAACATTTCTCTTCCTCATTTCATAAAATTGCCAAAACCATTAGTTTGGGGAGGAATACATTCATCTTCATATTTCGCCATGTCCATATCATATTCAGGAGCCCACATACTTCCAACATATATTAACTATTATATTGTTATTATGAGCATACAATGGCTTTTAAAAAAAAAAGTGTTTAAATGATAAATTGGATACAAACAAAATCATGGTTATCACACAAGAACCAACCATCATGCAATCCAATAAAGATATACTTTTCAACAATAATCAAAATATCATTATGAAAAGTTCAAAGATCAAAATAGAATGCAAAACAACAACAAAAAAAAAAAATTGGTTGTAACACAAGAACCAACCATGTTGCAATTCAAGTAAAACACTTTGAAAAAATATGAAGTTATCAAATGATATCATGCAAAGTTAAGCCAAAGCTCAAGGATCAAAAGAGTTAATGTAATATATATTGCATGAGGACATGCAATAGCTTTAGTTGGGGGGTATGT